>CAJVPN010000001.1:0-114288 GCA_910592215.1 Entrophospora candida
GTTGAAGCTAAATCAAAAGGATGTAATTATTTATTAAAAACTTGATCGTTTTAGAATTATTTTATTATAATTTATTTTAATGTGTGACATAAGAAAATGATCATCACTGTAAAAATTTATCCTTTCAGTTGTTATGAAAAATCACATGACTACACTCTACCCTTAAAGAATACTCTTTCATATTGAAAGGTCTTCTCTATATAAATCTAAGACTATTCAAAAATGGCATTCCTTTTTCACTTCAAATAAAACAAAAGAGTAGGTCATATGTCTGAAACACAATTGGATGGTAATTTAATAAATCCATTTTTTCTTCATTGAAAATATATGCCAAAAACATCAATGGCTTATTTTGAATTACAATGGCTTGTTATACCAAAAGTATCAATGGCTTGATATCTAGGAATGGAAGATTTTTTGGCTTGTTCTAAATGTTATATCAATTGGTATGATTTCCTCCCTCCATTTTTCACAAGTTATTTTTGGCATTTATATTTATAAAATTCCTAATTTGAAAAACAAATAATTATGTAATATTTTAATTTACACATTAGACCTGCCCTATTCCTTTTAATGGGTGGGTGGAGGGTATGGGAAATATAAACATAATACATATGTAAATTATTTAAGAGGAGCCTCCTACACAATAGATTTGTTTATATTAATATGGTATGACATAAACATATTTAAGGAATTGTTTACATGTATATATCAATCAACATCTCTTTTTAATCTTTTATCTTTTATCTTTTGTCTGTCATTCCTTTTCCTCATATAATAATCAATAAATGATAAATTTATAACATAGCATGTAGTTAAGTAAATAACAATAACAACAACATATAACTAACATTTAAAAACAACAACAATGTAACTAACATTTAACAACAACAACAATATAGAATAATAATTATTAATATAATAACCAACAATGACACTATTATAAAGAAGTGTCTTAACCTTTTTTTTTATGTTATATATAATTTTTTTTTATATTATATATTATATATAATTTTTTTTATTATATTTATATTAAGAATCATTGTTGTTGTTATCATGTCTGACAAATTCGAACACAGACTTGATCATGTATTAAACATTTCACAAAGTAATGCAGAGACTGTAAAAACTCAGGCAAGGTTGATACATGAATTAATTTTAAAATTTTCATCATGCCAACAATCATCCAAGCACAAAATATGTACATCAGGAGGTGCTGAATTAAATCACAAAGAAAACTAGCTGTGTCCAGTCCTACCATGTACAAAACATTGGAGTGATGGCCACAGTAGAGACAAATCATTTTGCAGTTATGACACCCACATTTGAGAAGCATTTAACAACTGTTATAGAATTAAATTCATGTATTGCCCCTATATATTTATCAAATTTTGAAATTATTGACACTATATTGAGGGCATAGAGAATAATGTTGAAAAGCATTGGATGTACTAATATAAAAAAACATATCAAATGTGAGAATTTTTAAACAAATTTTTTCTTATTATATAACTGATAATTATTAACCTTCTATTAATAATCAACGAATTATAGACACATGCAAAGGAGGCATCAAATGGTTGTGCTTTGATCTTTCAAGTGGTGTTACATATAACCAGTTGATTGTGGAACTATCAGAAAAGAACTCCAAACTTCAAAATAAATTGTGGGGTGGTTTTAATATTTCAATTCAAATGAAAAATTGTGAATAATCAGTTAATAATTTTTATTAAAAAATTCATAATCAAATTTTTTTCTAGGCTTCAAATAATTTAATAATTGCAGCAACACATCTAGGTCCATTAATCCGTGAATACATTTTTGCTCCAAGAAAACCTACAATAGAATTCCAGAAATAAAAATCAGGAGTGTGAGAAATTTTTTCAGATAAGGACAATGCTCATATAAAATTGATTCCAAAACCAACCTTTCGATCCTTTATTTTAAGGATGACTATGGGAAAAAATTCAAGGCTACTTATCCAAATGCACCCCTTTATGGATTCATTTAATTGATTTTTTAGAACTTACCATTTTATTTAGAAGAAGAATTCTGGTGCTGTAGTAGAGGTTATAGAAGGAAATGTCCAAAAAATTTAATAAAAAAAAGGCAAGCAAGAAAATTAAATCTCTATTGATATATAACTGATATTTTAATATACATAAAATTTATACTGAGATATTTTTCATGTGATATTAATATGGTTTCATATCATAACCAGTCAAGGTGTAAAGAATTTACTTTCAAACTACACATTTGTTTAACAATTTAGAATGCTGAATGAAATAAGAAACCCTTATTTCATAAACTAATCAAATGATTACCAATACAAATACAATTCAAATAGGTAAATCATCAGTCATAAAAATGGTTACCATACATTATACCTGCACTCAAAGGTAAAGTTGTAATCCAAATTGCTAAACAAGATCTTTCTTTTAACCAGGTGGGCTAGGTGGGTAATTAAAGTTGCTTTCAAGAAAATTTTTGAAGAAGCAACCTGTCCTTGGTAATTTGGTAGTCATATATATAGTAATAATATTTTATTTTTCCAAAATGTAACTTGCAGTATCATCTGATCTTGAATGAAAATCATGTTTTCCTGATGTACAAAAATAACATAACTGACAATAAATAAACAGAGAAAAACTGACCAAGAAATTTTGAGGAGATGGAAAAGGCAATTAAAAAAGTTGTGGAGTTGTTGAATACCAAAGATTTGTCCAAATATTTCTGACACTGCCATTTATTTTGATAGAAAAGATGCTAAAATTAAATTAAAGATTGCTGACATTTAATTCTAATAATGTAATATTTTTAAAGTTAAATAGACATTGGAAAATTAGGAAGGAAAGTTTTTCAGTTTTCTCCTTTATTAATAATAAGCACTTCCAGCACTAGCTATTTTTAATAAAATCAGCAATTTTGGAGGCATATTTACCTAACCCACTAATATTTTTTAATACCTTCTGGCAGTCATTCCAAAAAATCTTTTAACCAAGCAAGCTACATTTAATGATTCTAAATTTTTAGATTTTGATACAAAACCATCATTCCCATCACATAATACCACCAAATTTTATTAATGAGTTTGATTGTGATGCTATATATTTGATCTAGAATTTCATTTGATACTGAGCTTTTCTCTTGTATAAATTATTTTTTTAGATCATTCAAGGGATTAATATATATTTTTATAAATCCTTAATAACAGTTATATTTCAAAACCATTTGTTGAAATATAGTGATCTACTTAAACAATGATTATCCAAGTTTGTTATTGAATATTGGTAATTTTTGAATGTTTTACTGCTACTTCTAATAATGCTTTGATCAGCTTCTTTGTTTCATTCACCACTTGCATTGATTAATTCACTTGTTTGTAAATACAATAAAGATCCTTGGCAAATTTAGCATAATTGTGTAAAACTCGATTTAATTTTTGCATTCTATTTTAAGATTTTAATGATTGTCTCCATAATTTGCAATGTTGCTTTCACACCAATATTTTAAAAAGTCCAAATATCTTGAAGACAGTCAGTATGTAAATTTGATAACTCTAAGAATAAAAAATTGCAATTTTTTATTGTAACAAAATACTTTTTATAGCAAAAGTAAAAGAATATATCAATAATGTTTATTATAAATAATAAAGATTTTTATTTCTTGGTTTTCCTAAATTTGTTAAACTTATTATTTTTGTTAATTCTATTTTTATTCTTGCTGTTTTTATCATATTGTATTCTCTTAATATCTCTCGAACTTAATTTCAACATTCCATTTTCCATTTTACCAATTCCTATTTTAATACCTTTATCTCTCTTATAATTCTTTCTTTTATTATGAGTAGCAGTAGTATTAGATGATGTAGACGATGATGAAA
The DNA here is from genome assembly GCA_910592215.1 of Entrophospora candida. Classification (NCBI taxonomy): domain Eukaryota; kingdom Fungi; phylum Glomeromycota; class Glomeromycetes; order Entrophosporales; family Entrophosporaceae; genus Entrophospora; species Entrophospora candida. The sequence goes on from CAJVPN010000001.1 coordinate 3,884, forward strand.
TTAACCAATTATGTTTAATTGTATGATGATAAAGCCCAATATTTTTTGCCTAATTATTTTCAAAATAAACTATTTTAATTTAATTTATAAATCAATAAATTACTCAATAAACTACTAATTACCTCTTCGAGCTCTTTCTTTTGTCTTTTAAATTGTTTCTTTTTCATACCCAATGACACTGAAATAGGTATTTTATCACCTTTGCTTTTCTTTAAAAAAAATCAAATTTAAATAAATTATTGACTAAATCAATAAAATTACTGACAAATTTAGTGTTTAATAAATAATTACTTTTGCTCCTAATTCTGTTAATTTCTTTTCATTATATTTTCTACGTTCTCTGGCAGTTAAATGTTCAACAGCTAACAAATTTATAAATAATTAATATTGAAATGCTGTCAATTTTACTCAATTTAATTAACAAAACAACTTGTTACCAATTTGATCAATATCTATATTCATTTTTTTTTTTTTTTTTTTTTTTTTTTTTTTTTAAAAAAAGATATATTACAATGGATAAATTCCAGGGCTCAAAATTTAACCAAGAATTTCCGAAAACAAAAAATGAGATTCTGATGGAACCCTTCATTTTGAATGCCACTTTGAAAGCTGCAGAGTGTAGCTATTGTGCTGTCAACCATACACAAGGTAAACGTTTTCAAATACGGGGCCCTATTTTTTAGGTGTTTCATTTCTTTCCTTTTTTTCTATGGTTCTCATAAATTAGCAAAGTAATTTAGGATTTGGGAATCATGATTTTTAATTTGGGCAGCATATATAACCCATACCATATATTCTTTCACGGATTCCACCGATGAAACTACCTCTCTTAGTAGCCGAAATTGCCGAAGCAGTTTGGGTTGTTTTTTCATGTTTATTCTTATAAAAAATATTGAGAACCCCAAAGCTACTTTTTTTCGAAAATAGTTTGGACCAGAAAAGCTTGGTGGGAATATGGGTGACATTTTTTTCAAGATATACATGTATCTTGGACAAAATTTTGGTTATCAACATGTAGTCTTATAAAAAAAAGAAAATTTTAATTCGGAAAATAATTTTATATCTTATCATCCTTATTACCCATCAAGACTTTGAGTTGTACGAAAAGATAGAATAGCGACTATTGCTCATCTAACAATATCTTGTTTCCACAGCAACATCAAATTTCCTGTCTTCTCATGCATATCTTTGATTAATTCGGCTCTTCTTTCAGACTTGTCGTCTAGTGGTCTTTCAAGTTCGGTATATTCATTAGCTTCATTGACTTCATTAACTTCATCTGAAAGAAGATTTAAATTTGAAAACATGAGATTATTATCATGATATATTAGTTTTTGTATTACTTCATCACATTCTTTTTCATTGATTTTTCGATTCTTTAAGTCTTTTAGTTTTTTATTCATTACTATATATTCCATAATCATTTTTTCCTTCCCAATACCATGTGGAATTAACTCGTATGACCTTTGCTATTTTAACTGATCTTCTATTTGACTATAATTTTTCCTATAAGCTTAGGTGGAAGATATGAAATGGGTGCTGGGTATCTCACTGTCATGTACTCAACTTCCTCCCGCCCTCTACTAAGAGATCTGTGCTATCATAACTATGATACATTTTGCCTGATTTATATCTATTGATGAAAAATTTAATCCATGAAATTTTTATTTGACCTATCTTACACCCGGTTATTTTTAACTCGAAATTTTGGTTATGATGCTTCACTCCGGAGGCCCTCCGGAAAATAAATCTTACATAAACCTACGTAGGGTTCAGAATTGGCCAGCATTATGTCGATATTTTGGTAATTCTGTTAACATTTCCGCATAATGCTGGTCAGTTTTAAACCCTACGTAGGTTTACATGAGATTTATTTTCCTGATGGGATCATAATTAGCATCTTAAATAAGCTTATCATCCCTTCGGGAAATGGACGTGCGGTTCCTTTTTCATCGGTTTTCTATGGCAAATATGCAGTCAAGCAATTTTGGATCGCTAATAATAATTCTTTAGTTGGACAATCGTTGATATCGGAACCTATATGAAATTTTGCTTATGAATGGAGGTAGCTATAAAGTATAGCAAAATGGGTCGAAAATGGTAGCCCCAGCAAAAACATTCATCACATTCCCTGGTTTTCCGTAAATAAATAACCCACCTAATGTTTTTGCTCTAATTGCACCTCTCTAAATCACACTGAAGAAGTATTTGGAAATGATAGCATGTGGCTTCCTTGAGATTACTAAGCAAGGACATTTCTCGTAGCCAATTATGATTTTGCTTCATCCTAGTAATTCCTTGGCTTTTTAGTTGGCTTAATCTTGCTATCTTTGCCAGTAGTGTTGAAAAAAGTGTTATGTTTACGTTTATATTTCACCTGAGGTGATTAGTGAACTCAAAAACCATAACCGACACTTGAATAGCATTAATTGATTTATTTTCCATCATTTTTCATGCGCTCGTTTCTTAGCATGCCTGGGCCTTTGAAGGATACTTAATTTACTAGAAGATTTACCCGGGTAGCTTAGACTGACCTTTCCATTACATAGATTATTTCAATCTGCAATACATATGAACCATTCCTTGATGCTCTCTTCTGAGCATTTATTAATTGTTAGCATAGCATGTTGGTGTTGAAGATATGTAACTGACATTTTGGTTATGTCTTATTTGTCCTCACGTAAATATTCAATTTGATTTTTTTGCTATAGAAATTTTCTCACAAAGGTTTTATTAGATCGGGTTTTAAATAGTGTTCCTAACAGAAAATCAAATTTTTTACGAATATTCGAAAATCAATTTATTCAAGAATATTTGAATATATATAATTTATTTCATAATTATTTTGGATACTCGTAATTATTTTGGATATTCGTGATTATTTTGGATACTTGTATTTATTTTGAATATAATCATTTATTATGATAATATATGAATGATTATCGACAAATAGTATTAACTTATTTGTAACTTATCCTACTATATAATAACATTTTTTCAAAGATAATAAAGATTAATAATTTTTTGATATAGCTTGAAATAAACAATTAAATTGATGATACCCAAAAAAGAAACTTTATCAATTAAAGAACAAGAAAAAATTAATAATAGTTTATTAGAATTTATACAAATATCTGAAATAATGAGCATTCAAAATAATTACAAGCACCCGAAATAATTACGAGTATCCGAAATAATATTCGAAATTCGTAATTTTGGATTTACGAATATTTGAATATGGAGTTATAATTACGGTTAGGAACCCTAGTTTTAAATAGTTTTATGAATCAAAAAGTCTAATATTGTTTGTTTCCAGAAATTTGCTGATAACAAAAAAATAAAATTGCGTATAAAGGATAATCATTTTCATTGGATCCATAAAATCCATTTCAGCGTACATATGAGATTGACTTGCTGTGACCAGAAAATTTGCAATGCACGCGTGTCTTCTTGTGTTTTGTGTCATTGACATTATGAATCCCTGTTTGTCAATAAATTTCATGCAGGTTACACCCGTTTTATTATTATCCCTTAAACGGTTTTTCGGCTATTACTATTGATAGCCGAAATTTTTTTTCTGTTATAAAAACTTTTTCTGAAGGTATCACTTCCCAATACGAAAATGTTCTTTGAGATTTCAACTAATTGATCTGTGAATGAAAATTCGGTTGTTGTGGTTTTCGTAAAATCTTCCTTAAAAGTCGGTCGATTGACTATTTTTACTTTGCAGGTCGTTAAATTGGCCAATAAGAATGCAAGATCGTGATCAAAAAATTATTTTATGTTACCATTAAAGAATCTTGTGGCTTAGGTTTTATTGCTTTCCGGATGCTGCATTTCTTCTTTTTCAATATAATTCTTTTTTTATTTTTCAAAGCCTTTAACTTCAGTGATATCAGCAATTTTTTCTACAGTGGATTATCTTTCGGTCAAATCAATATCTTGTTGAACGAATTTCGAAGGCGATTATTTCTTTTTTCACAACATGCAAACAGGTTTCGATAGTCCTCTCTTGTTTCTTTAAAAAAAAAAATATGAATCAACGCAATTAAATGATGTTGAAACACAGTAGTCGACACTTTAGCTGATGGAAATTTTGCTTTGTATTTAATAAAGGCGCTGACATATATCATTTTAATAGAGGCGCTTACCCCAAGGTAAGATATCTTGATCACGGGTACATCGATTATTTGGCTTTTTTACAAATGAAGAAAAAGAATCATAATATTTCCTCCGATAAATTAGATTTATTAATATTAATAAATCAAACTATTATGCTGATTGTTGCTGTACAACAATAATGACCATTTATAAAATGTGCTGTAGAGTTTTATATCGCGTTCGACTTTTATTGCATTGCCCATCCCTTGACCAAACAACAACCTATTTGTATCTTTGTTGTTCCGAGTGTAATAAATACTTTCCAACTCTTACTTATTTAACGAATCATAAACGAGCAATGAATTCTGCTTAAAGAACAAACTCGAAGGCCCTTGGCCTCTTTTTGACAAAATGCATTTAAGGGAATATATATATATATCAAATAAAAAATGATCAATTATACAGCTATATATAGCATTTACGTAGAATGTACAGTATATAAGAATTTTGTAAAATAAATTTTATAAATATCGAGTATAAAAAAAATCTAAGCCATAATGATCACATTATTTCATTATTACAATATGATGCGTAACCTAAGATTCTGCTGCCCACCCCCCTAAAATATTAGCTGATAATGTCAGTGCATTAAAAAACCTGAGTGGAAATGGTATGATCTTAGTTTATCCCCTGAAGGGAATTTTTACAAATTAAAATGCGTCTTCATTTTAGATTTAGTAGAACGTTTGAAGAAGATATTGGAAAAGCATATGGCCGATGGTGAGGTGACTTGTGTTAATCTCTTATGGTTAATTCTAACTTTGGCCCAAATAAGCAACTTAATAATGTTATGCCTTTATGGAAAGAGTATTTTATAAAAAATTAGGCACTATTAGTATGTTGAAAATGTTGAGACATTCATTCCCTATTAACAATAGTACAATTGATTTAGTGTTTCACAACGTAAAACATATTTTCATATTTTTTAAAAGTTTTTTACTAAAGGTGAACCCAAAATGTTATAAATTATGATATTATAAACGGGGAATTTTAATTTTTATTGTTTGTGATTCGGTCGATGACTATAAATAATGAAATAATTTTTTTCATAATGAACTTTTAAGATTGGTCGTAATTGGTTCTCGATGTTTATTTTCCTTGATTTTCATAAAAATTGTACTAAATATCGGAACAAGGCGTACTTATTATATTTTTATTGCATTTGAATTTATAACAAGCAGTGAAATCTTTATATTTAAATAAGCACAATTTATAAAATAAACTCGCCGCACCTTTCAACTCTTGGCTTTTTATTTTTCAGTAATTTATTTGGTAATGTTACACACATGTGACTTGAGATATAAATAAGTTACTCTGAGTTTACGCTTTTCGAATTACAATAAAAAAAATTAAAATTATTCAAAAAATTTTTTTTTCACAAAACAACAATCTTTAAATAAAATAAGAAATCAAATGTCAAAATATAAAGCAAAAGGTGCCGTTCGCACATTGTAAGTTATATTGATAATGACAATGAGAAGAAGAATAACATGGAAAAACTATAAATTATTATTATGACTTTTAAAGCATCTTTTGATTCCAACTAAGTAAATACTCACATTGATTTATAGAAAAAATTACACTAAAGGATATTCAGATATCCAAGCCAAGGTTAGATCTGCAACTTCGAACGATCCATGGGGTCCAAATAGTACATTAATGGCTGAAATTGCTCAAGCTACATTTAATCAGTACGCTCTTTTTTCTTTTTCTTAATAATTGATTTGAAGAAAATTATTTTTCCTATTTTTTTTATAAATACTCACATAAATTAAATTAAATTAAATTAGTAATGAATTTATAGAAATTATGGAAATGGTTGACAAAAGGTTAAACGATCATGGTAAAAATTGGAGGCATGTTTTCAAAGTAAGTTATATTCTTTAAAAAAAATTTTTTTAATGAAAAAGCAATTATATCAATCTAAAAGTGTATACTCGTATTTATTTTTTCCCCTTCTTATTATAGGCACTTGTTCTATTAGATTACTGTCTTCATGTGGGGTCCCAAGACGTTGTTTCATACGCAAAAGAAAATTTATATGTGGTAAAAACTTTAAGAGAATTCCAATACATTGACGATGATCTGAAAGATCAGGGCCAGAATGGTACAAAAAATTATTATTATTTAAACTGTATTAAATGCAACAAACGAATGAATAATTTTTTATTTTATAATTTATTTAGTTCGACAAAGGGCCAAGGAGATCACTGAACTCCTTCAGGATGATGAACGTTTACAGCATGAAAGAAAACAACGTACTGAATTGAGACGAAGATTGACAGGCAATGATGATCCCTTGACAGATAGAAGTTATAACGATAGCGCATCTTCATATGAACGTCCTAGTTATTTTGATGAAGAGGCTGATTTAAGAAAGGCAATTGAAGAAAGCAAAAGGTCTGCACAAGATTATGAAAGAAGATTAAAAGAAAGGTATAAAAATTTTCTCTGATATATAGATATATTTGTGTAAATAATATTACATATATTGATTGATTTTTTAAAATATATTTTATAGTGAGGATGATGAAGAATTGGCAAAAGCATTAAGGTTAAGTAAGGAGGAAGAAGAACGAAGGCAAGAGGAATTGAAGAAAAAACTTGAAATAAGTCTTCTTGATCTTGGGTAAATATCAATTTAATAGTAGGGGATTTTATAAATGATATATTTTAATTATTTAATACATACGCTTACACATACTCGCACACATGCATGTATAGACCAAGTGGCAATAATCCATTTTCACAACAAACAGATCTCTTTGGAAACAATTCTCAATTTGGAAGTTCTAGTAATACAGACAATAAAACCATTGATTTTTTTGATTCGATCGATAATCAACAAACTGCAATTCCATATATGAGTCAGTCACAATTTATTGGCAATCAAAACCTAATACAACAGCAGCAACAATCATTGCTTACTGATCCTTATAATCAACAGCATTTATCACAGTTTGGACTTCAATCAAGCAATTCTTCAATTGGTTCAAATAATCCATTTGCTCAACAACAACAACAACAACAACAACAACAATTACAGCTACAACAACAACTTTCATTTGGAAATAATAGTATGGGATCATTTAGTAATGTTGGAGTTAGTTCCCCAAATTTAATAAATAACACATCATCGTTAAATTCATCATTTTCTAATAATAATAATATAATGGTAATTGATTATTTTTATAAATTAATAATAATCGTTAAAAAAAGTTTTTTAGTTTAATATCATTTTGTTAACATTTAACAATAGCCTGTCAAACCACAAGATGAAAAGTATGCAAGTTTGGCAAATGCTCTTGGAAACAGACAGTAAGAAATTAATAACAATAGATATTTATTATCATCAAATTTATTATGTTATTATTGTTATCGGTCACCTAATATAATCGATTATATTTTATTAGAGATGGAATGGACACATTTGGTAATATTGGAAATCTTCGAGTTCCGGTGTAAGTTTATTATATATTTTTTTTTTTTTTTAAAATTTTTAAAATATAAAAAAATGTTTTGGATAATTAAAAAATCAAACAATTTTTTATTTCACTAAAATAGCGGAACAGGATTTGCAAATTCTTCGGATCCTCTAATACCCAGAAAATCCAATTCAACTGGCAATATTGCAAATCAATCAAATCCATTTTACCCAGCTGAAAGCTCTAGCAGTCTTTCATTAAGTCCATATTCGAATTCTCAACAATCATCCACTCTTACTAATAATAATACACTTATTGATTTTAGTGATAGTGGAAGTATCAGTAGTAATCAATTTAGTAAAAATCCATTTCAAATTCAACAACCTGCTAATAACAATAATTCCTTAAACAAACCAAAAACTCTCAATGAAATACAATTTTCACAAAATAATAGTAATATTAATTCATTTGGTGTTGGAGGTGGTGGTGGTGGTGGTAGTTTTGGTTGGTAGTTTGATCGATCAAAAATTCAATTTAAAAAAAAAATTTATTTATAAAAAAATAAATATAATATAATTTTTTTATTTTTCATTAATTCATAATTTATATCAAAAGACTTTTTGTCATCGTATTGTTTTTATTATATATATTTTATGATATATTTTATTTGTCATTATTTATTGTATTTATATATATATTGTTTTTTTTGATAAATTTTTTTTTAATATATGAAGTTAAATTTGTTATATCATTATTATATATTGTTTATTGTTTATACATACACACACACATGCATTTATATATTATTATAAACACGTTGACGATAATACAAATGGTTTTGTCTTTATCTGATAATAAATATTATTATTATTATTACAAATCGTTATGTAGCCCTAATAACTTCCACCGCCCCATTCTCCATAACAACTGACCTATTTTTTGATCTATCAACTAAAAAATTTTCTAAAATTACAGAATTTCTGGTATTTGCTTTATATACACAATCTATAAAATCACCAATGAGCGGAACCAACCCCACCTAAAAAAAAAATAATATAAATATACGGTAATAAATAAATATAATATATTTAAATAAATATTAAATGTTAAATTACCAAGAAATCTATTAATACATTCATTGCCATTTGCATCATAATAAAATGTGGTAAATCTAATTCCTTTGTTGATTTTAATAACATCAAAGATAACCAGCTTCCCATAAAATCTCCAACAAATGGTATAAGACCTTTATTTTATTTGTTATTAACATTAAGTAGTAATATTTGTTATTAATTAATTAAATTAAATCGAATTTATTTTACCTATAATTGGATCCAATCCAATCTGTATTCCACAACAATTACAACATGATACATCATAACAGTATGCTCTTTTTTTAAAATGTTTTAAAACTTTGGCTTCTTTTTGTGTCAAATTTGGTGGTATTTTCCACTTATTCTTTTTCCTTTTTCCTCCAACTCCACCACCGCCATGCTCTCCGACATCATTATTATTGGTATGAGCATTTGGATTAGTTGAAGAAGAAGAAATAATGTTTTGAGTATCTTGATCTTGAGCATTTTGCTTAGAACGATTATTTGATAAAACGTGTTTTGCTACTTTTTTTACAACAAAAGTTTTATAGCTCATATTTTTATTATTTTTTAGCTACTAATATAATAAATTCGTGAGAGTGGAAGGTATTTATATTTATTTGTTTTTTATGATGTAAATATTATTATTTCACGTGTTTTTGTCCCTTTTTTTACAATTTTGGTCATGTCGGTTGATGTAAAATTTTACATCAATTTTCCAAATTGAGAATATAATCAAACAATGACATAATGAATTATACTATACGTGTGGGAGAAAATGGCTTCTTTTTGCGTTAATGTCGTATCTATATGTATTAGTAGGTATTAGTAAGTGTGATCTCTTGAAGAACATTTTTGGCTTTTGGCTTGGCTTAAATAAATTTTTGAGATATCGTAAATTGGGATTTTGGCAATGTGTCCCTTTTGCTTGGCGCGCAAATAAATTTCTGGGGTTCGAATTTTAGTACAAGTATATATATCTGATATACAACTCGGACGATTTGTCATGTATAGAGAGGTTGTTGAATAACATTCGCCGATTATTCATCAATTATCCAATTAATTAGGCGTTGAAATTGTTTCAACAACAATAATTGGCTTAATCGAATGTTGAGAATTTTCACCCGAATACAGTTCACACTCTCTCTATAATGATAACGGCCTTTCTATAACGGACTGAGATTTTGGCCCCAATTAAAATTGGTTTATACATCTCATATACCGTTTATAACGGTCTCTTTCTATAATGATAACGGATTTTTTCAGCAAAAATAGAAGGGCCGTTATATATAGAGAATGAATTGTAATTGGTGAATACAATGCAGATCATCATCTAAAGACATAATCAATTAGGAAAAAAAAATTGTTTTGAAATAAAAAATTTTTTTTTTTAAATGATAGACGAGGAGTTGTAACGTTTGAAGTTTATTATTAGTATACCGAATTTACCATGTTGTATTATATAATCGTGTGACAAAGAATCATTATAGAATTTCTAAATTTGGAAATTGTTTCTGGAAAAATTCGATCATATAGGTTTTTTTTGTTGGTTAGAGTTAACCCGTATTTAAAAGCTTTTCCTTGTTGCATAATTTTTTTTTTGAAAATTTCCGCGAATAATCATTTTGAACAAAATTGTCAGCCCAATCGTTTTTATTAGACAATCTAATTGGCGTAGTAAAACAAGTGCACACAAAATACCCAATCACCTGATGATCATAATTGAAAAATAACGAACCGGGCTTAGCGCACGCTTTAAAAGCTTTGTAAAAATCTTGTAATATCTACGAACACTTTGAGCTTAGAAAAACTCTGTTGAATGGTGGTTTGTACTATTAAGTATTAAAATGGTTAAGTGTAGACTAAATAACTCGATAAAATTTGTATTCTGCAGATTTTTTATTATTAAATAGTTTACACAATAAAATTATTGTTGGATTTCAATAACAGCTCTTCTAGACATACTATCAAATAATTTCTTTACTATTTCAGGATCAATTTTTACCCATTCTTCTTTCAATGCAGCAACCAATTCATATTTATTTCTAGGATGTGGTTTTCTTTTCCTAAATTCTTCAGAGACTTTTTAATTTATTACATAAGTTGTGAATTCCAATACACTTTAGCTTATTGTTCAGAAGAGTATTCTGATTCATTTAAAAGTTTTCTTTATTAAATTTTCATACTTTTGATTATTATTTTTTCTTTCTGCATTCTTTATTTAGTTTAAATCATTTCATGTGACTCTGTGCAATTTGGCTTTTATTTATTTATTTTACTTGGTGTAACAAAAAAACTTGTTCTTTCTAGCAAGCCAATAATTGCCCATATATAATGAACTTATCACAAAGATTAAGATGTTGTTTTGATTAAATAGGATTTTTGAAGGTCGATTATTTTAAGCTCAAAATTTATTCAACTTAAAAACATGTTATTCAACAATGTTCATGTATCGAAACAATCAAAATTTTTGGCGAATTTGTTAAGAGTAAAATGCTGAAGAATCCTGAAGCATCGGGAATTTGCTGATTTTTATAATTGAATTTTTAAATGGAACAAATTTAAAAACAAGTTTCATATAAAATTTATATTAATAGAAACAAACTTCTGTTTCAGCTTTCTTATTTTCATTAAATCATTATTGAGAGACAAATAAAGATTTCCGGTTTTTTTTTGTTACACGGTATTATATGACAAAAAAAAATTTATATATAAACTTATTTTATTATTTTTTTTTCTTTTTAATAAAAAAGAAGTTTACCGTAATTCACACTCTTTTACTATTCCATTTTTAAAGCCTCTCTCCAGGGAGAGAAAAGAAAACAATGTTTTTTTACTTGTTACTTTTAATTTTAATTTGTTTAATAGGTAAAAAAATAAAGTATTTATTTGATTTTATTAATAATAATTCTTACAATTTATTAACGTACCTGTCTGTTTCTTCTCTTCCCTCTCCCTTCATTCACCTCCTACCCAATTCCATCTAACCATCTAATAAATTCTTCCATTTGAATATTCAAGCCACATTCCGTTACCGTCAAAAAATATTAACACATTGGCCATCATTAAATCAACGATATCAACGTTTACCAGCAATTTTTTCCACTCATTCATTCCGACAAGATATTGAACATGGTCTAAGTTCTGAAACATTTGACCTTCATCAAAATGTTGTGGATGGAGACGACCGATCAGGGCTTGATGACGCCTCGGAAATTAGACGTATAATGAAAAGGGAAGGATTGAATTTTGATCAAGCTAGATTGTATAGGCAACAGATGAAATTCAAATCAAATAATATTGATCCACAAACTGGGTTGCCCAAAGATCCAAAATTAGTAACATTTCAATCAATATCATCATCCTCATCTAAAACTTCCATGAATTCTACAACTGTTAATGTTATTGATTCAGATGAATATAATGCAAATTCTAATTCGACAACAAATTTAACCTCAAATGATTCATAGTTTCAAAGATTATCTGAAAAAGATATGCGAGAAAGAAACTTGTGCAAGAAGATTATGAAAGCTTCATCGATAATAATTGTATTAATATTGGATTATTAATTGTGCTAACTAATCATTATTTATCATATTATTTAAACATTTTGAATAAAAATATATTTATATATTTATATATCTATCATCTCTCACATTTATTATATATTCTTTCATTTGTTATTTAATTCAATCTAAATTAATAATAAATATTTTTTTTTGGAATTTCAATTAGCTTATTTGTCATAAAATACTTTACACAATCATAAAGGAAACTATACATGTTTAGGTGTAGTTCTTCTTTCTTTTCTTCTAACGAATCATAAGTTTTATTAATTCTCTATTTTCATATTCACTGATACTAAGGACAGATGGAAGCGAATATACAAAGATGACGACATGGAAGATTGGTGGCTGTGTGATTACAGCAATTTACATGATATGATTGGACTGCAAACTTGGAGTTTGACCAAGGTGACTGACTGTTCAAGCCAAAAAAAATTTATTTATTTATTTTAGCAAAGCCTTTAATTTTTGGTTGAATACAATCAGGGCTGGAAATAGGTCTGAAAAAAAAACGGAAGTTACTCCTGAATGCTAAAAATATTCCGGAAGAATTTTTTTTGGGTGCTAAAATATTTTTTCAAATTTAAAAATTTTCTTTATTTTATTCTTCTGTTTTTACTTTGAAGAAATTTACTAAGAGCATCACTAAAATCATAACCAGATAAATCAGTGCATTCTAAACCAACCATCATTAATAAGTGCAATGTGTCATTTTCCATTGCATTACATAAATCTGTTTTGATAATATTCTGTTTGCTAAAATCTCTTTCACAATCTACACTAGAAAATGGAATTGAGTACACTATTTCCATAAGTTTTAAGATATTTGGATAACTATCTAAATAATTATCATATAATAAAGGAAATAAATCATCTATAGCTAAATCTTGATAATTTGAATCTACCACTATTTTAAACCCAAACCATTCTTCTTGAACAGCAACAGAATCTATAACACCTAAAGGATAATCTGGTAAATATTTTTTCCCATAAACTGAAACTAATTCTTCCAATTCTAATTCACCATAAAGCATTAAAGATTCCTTGTCTTTTAGCCATTCTTGAGGATTAAGAATTTTCATTGCAGATTAAATATGGGAACCGCAATTAGCCATAATTCAATTTTCATATGCCACAAACCACAATTCAATTTTTATATGTTGCGATTAGTTGCAATTAATTGAGGTGCCATCTTTATTGCAGATAATGATTTTGGATTTGGAAATCTTTCCTTAATTCTATGATTATTGATGATGCGAATTCACAAATGTCTACATTAAATCATCCTCATAATCATTATTAAAAGTAAGCTTATGGTTCCAATGTAAGGATAAGATGTTGATGAAACATTTGTTAAAAATCTACTTAAATTATATCCTAATCTAGGGTTGTCTTCTAAATGTTCATGTTGGATTTTTTGTAATGTAGCCTCAATAATGGGTTGAAAATCAGAAAATCTTATAAACCATTTTTGAAAAACTTTGACAAATATCCCAAAATATCATAAAGAAAATAAAAGAATGCTAATATTTTCCAATTGCGTAACTTTTGATAAAGCTTCAATATTGGTGGTTTTTTTTAGGTGTTGCATTTGAATAAGTTTCAAAAATTGTATCAAGTAAGAGTTCAACAGATAAGCAAATACTTTTGACAGCATCACACAGGAAAACCAACAAATATCATAGATCTGTTTAACTTTTAATAGAGGGTGATCTAAAATTTTTGATAATGTTTCAATAAATCACAACATTTACTTGATTTGCTAAAAAATAAATAACCTTCTTCATGACAAATTCTACGCTTTTACAGGATTCAACTTGTCTTTGAGCATCCCACATGCCAATGATAATCTATGAGCAATGCAATGCATAATATAAAGAAAAGTATTGATTTGTGCAATTCTCATAGCTACACCTGTATTTTTTCCCATCATTACACTTGCTCCATTTGAAGCAAATGAACAAATCTTTAACAATATCTATAAATATAAACATTATTCTTTTAATTTAAACTAGAAAAATATTATAATAGAGTTGAATTATAAATGTTAAACAACTAACCATTTTTATCAAAAAGATTGATTATAGCATTATAGAATGTTATAGCATTTGATTCTTCCACTTCCAAAAGCTTAAGATAGCATACTTTAATAATTCCCTCATAGCAATACTTAACATATATAATAAAATGTAAATTTGTGGAAATATCAGTACTTTCATCAACCATAACTCCAAATGCTTTACAATTTTCCAATTCATTCCAAATAACTAGTTCAATAGATTCAGATATTGATTTTAATAACTCTTGTCCAGATTTGTTATTTTTATATGTAATAGTATTATTTAAAGAAAATAGATCAGAACTTGAAGAGCATGACTAAGATTAATAAGACTTGGAAGTTTGGAAATTGAATATCTTCTTTTGCCATCCAGTAAATCATTTTCATTATATTAATTATATGTTTGTTACCATTGCTAATGGCTTTTTGGAAAACTCTTGCATGATCATTCTTGCCTTTTCTAGAAGCAAAGCATCTTTATGTTTGTTTGAAAATGCACAAGTTGCTAGAGCAGTAGATTTTGAAACATTCTTTGATCCTAAATATTAACATTATAACATTAGTAAATTAATAATTGAAGAATGCAAAATTAATTAATTATATTTATTTGTCACCTTTTCCTGCAAATTGATTTTTTTTCATGTGCTTTACAAATTGTGTAAAACATTCTCTTTGTTGTTGCATCATATTTTAACTATTTATATATGTTTAATCATTCATGCTGAAATTTTCTCCTGATTTTTTTAAAATGCACTTTTTTATTTGACATTTTAACATGGTTTACACTTAATTCACTATTTTTTCTTTTTTTATTTGATTTTTTTGAAGTATCATCATCAGCTGAATCTTGAATTGTCAAATCATCTGAATCTTTTATATATGATTCATCAATATTTGTTTCATCTATAAATGCTTCATCCCAAATTTCAGTAATCAAATTGTCTAATTCTCCTTGTTCTATACTATTTATTTATAATTTATTTTTTTGAATAAAGGAAAATAAAACATATAAATATATATATATTTAAAGTGTATATATTTTTAAATTTAATAATTTAATAGCAGTCTTTTTGAAATGAATATTTAAATTGAGTCAATACTTTTTTTCTGAAAATTCAAAAGATACAAATTGTTCTTCTAAAATATTGAAGTAATGACATATATATATTTGGTATATTTTTTTTTTAATTATTTTTATGCATATGGAAAATCTGTACAGTGCATAGCCATCAAATAACTGCGCCACATGTATCGAATTCAAGAAAAATTTTTACTTTCATTACAAAAATGCAGTTAAAAAATCAAATCACATGATCAATATTTTCATACATTATTTCTATCAATTTCTTCCATAGTATTATCAGGTACTCTTCTATGTGATTTATACTTTTTTCAAAGCATACTCTGCTTGTAAAACTGATAGGCCTTTCCTATAACACCCCATATATTTTATTGATCTTAATGCATATTTTCTTATTTGTAATGAATAGAACCAAAGGCTCTTGGTATATTTTCTTTTAAACCTTTCCAGATATAATCGCAATGTTACCTTTTGGCAGTTTATTTTCAAAAAATTAAAAAGGATTAAAAGGGCTAAAAAGATAAAATTTCATTTGAATTATAACGCGTTTCTCCCTAATTTTTGTTAATATCGTGTAACACGTGATTTTACCAAAATTTTAGGCACGTGTAACATAAATCGGGCCAAAATTACATGTATCAAATTTGGAAAATTTTATATGTAACATATAAAAATCACATGATTTTTAAAAGCTTAAGACTCCTGAACCAAGCAGTATTTTTTTATTATCTTGATGATAGATTGTAGAGCTGATCAAAAGCTATCAAACATCATCTTTATTTTTTTTGAAATATTTTCTTTTTATAAAATTAGTCCATTTTTATGTGGTGGCTTATTATGTTACATGCTGTACAGAAAGGTCTTAGCTTCAAAATTACATCTTCATTTTGTTGATATGACATGTTGTTGTGGAGGAATTAAGTCACAAAGTTGTACAAGTTTAACAAATTTACTATGTTAACCCCCAAGATGATGTGATATACACAAATTTTTTATATTAAAAATGAACAAATTGGAAGAGTTGAAATTTTTGAAATTTGTATGGTTTATCTTTTATCACATGATAATAGTGATGGGAATTTTAACCCTACACTTAATAACTCCAAGTTATTAACCACTTATTAAC
Source organism: Entrophospora candida (assembly GCA_910592215.1). Taxonomy (NCBI): domain Eukaryota; kingdom Fungi; phylum Glomeromycota; class Glomeromycetes; order Entrophosporales; family Entrophosporaceae; genus Entrophospora; species Entrophospora candida. The sequence goes on from CAJVPN010000001.1 coordinate 20,396, forward strand.
TGTTGCACTCTGAGTGAGAGTTATTAATCCAAAAGATCCATTTTGTCAATCAATCCCAGTGTATAGAATTCAGCATGTGGAATGTGCAGATTTGGGAAAATAATTATCAAATTTGGTTAGGATGCACACTGTGCACACTGGATTTTATGCACAGTACTAAATTAATTATTAACTTGTTATCATTAATATTTGATTAAACAGATTCAAATAATTTTTGCTACCAATAAGAGATCTGCATGTTTGTGATTTTAACACTTAATAAGTCACCAATAGAGTTATTAAGTACTTAATAACTCGGTCATTTTTCAAAATAATTTTTATGCTCATCACTACATGATAACAGTTAAGAAAAATCTGAGAACAAAACTTTACTTTTTTCTAATATAATTGCTACATAATTATAGTATCTTAATTATCTATAAGTACATATTACCTGGATAAAATTTCACACATGTCAATCTTTGCAAACTCATGATAATAAAAATTTTATTGCATTTTTGATTGTAAATTTTTTCTCAAAAACTGTCATTATGGTGCAGAAAGTTGTAAGAACTAGGTGTCTTGCACTATACTACAAAAGATATTGGCTGTATTCACAAATTTAATTTTGTATTAGATTGGATAATCCTGGATCTTAATCATATTCAAAAATCAATGGTACACAAAAAAATAAACAAACACATAACTGCAGTTCTGGCCAAGTAGCCTTACTTTCATTTTTATTTAAAGGTTTTGAATTTGCCTCATTGCTATTTATAAATTCAGTAATGTCCATATTTTTTTTTTAAAAAAAAAAGTACAAAACATAGATGAATTTAATCAATCAAATTGCAAATCCTCATTATAATCCAACAAAAATGTAGGATCAGAAGATTATCCCAGGATTATTCTAGGATAATCCCTGGGGTTAGGATTAGATTGTTTATATTGTTCCTACTTTAAATTTGTGAACAGAATTTAAGGGATAATACAATCCAACTAAGGTTGCTTGCCAAAACCTCTTAGTGACTGTCAAAACTCTAATGTACAATTAGTATATACCTTGACAAAACTCTAATAAACAATTAATGTGCAACTTGTTGAAACTCTTTTGATTGATTTCTGGAGGAGTTTCACCCAAAACCTTAAATCCAACCCAATTTGTGAATACAGCCATCAATATATTAAATGAATTCTATTATGTCCAAATTCAATTTTATATAAAAAGAAAAGTAAATTAACAAAACATTATTTGAATTTTCAAATGAATCAAATTGTTCAAAAAGATTTATATAAAATTACTTTTATTAGTCACTCTTAATTATAGATGCTGCCCAAATTAAAAATCAAGGATCCCAAATCTCAAATGTATATACAAATCCCAAATGTAGATCAATCTTTCTGCCCTGCTTTCCTAACCAATAAGCATATAGTGTAATGAAAGGGTTGCTGATCACTTTCATGAATCCTAGGCACTTATTGGTTGGGAGACAAAATGCTATGGGTGTATGAGGCAGTTTGGGGTTTGGGAATTCTTTGGCAGGCTGGCCCAAATTCGCTTTGTGCATTTGGGATTAAGGACACTGGCTGCAACTTTTGATGATGGTTGCTACCATCTTTGTATCATATAAAAATGATTGCAACTGCTGGTTGCAACCATCTTTATGACCATTTTGTTTCCTTTTTTGCATTGTGGCATGGAACATTATTTGGGATGTATACTCTTAATTAAAAAATTAGAACAAGATGCAAATGAAATCAAGTTTTGCTAATAAGAAGACATTAACTTTATAGAATATGTTGATAAAGGTTATTTGTAAGGCTTTGAACGGAACATAACAGAACAGATTTAGAAGAAATCTGATCTGATCTGATCTGATCTGAGATGAGATGAGATGAGCTGAAATCTGTTTAAGCTGATCTGATCTGGTTCTTTAAATATTGAATTTGATCTGATCTGGAGTCTGAGATCTGATCTGAGATAATATGTATATATAATAATAATAAAATTCATTATGAAAGAAATTATGAATTAAGAATTTTTATCTGGGATCTGATCTAATCTGATTCAAAACAGATTGCAATTTATTAGGATCTGACTGATCTGGTCTGGCTTTGATCTGATCTGATCTGATCTGTTTGGAGCCTTAGTTATTTGAATCTCTAAAATTTGATAGGATATATAAAAAAGAAATGTCAGAATATCGTGGTTATAGATATTTAATAAATATGAATTCTGTTGAATTTAGTATACAAGAGGTATGTATATATTAAAAGATTTATTTAGCATATAAGTTGTAAAAAGATTGATTGCTTTATTAATTAATGAAATTTAGGTAAAGGAGAAATTAAAAAAATAAAGGAAAAATTAAATAAACTGAGGGTATTGACACCCACAGATGTTTGGTTGGAAGATCTGGATATGCATGAGATAAAATTTTACAGGATGATTCATTAAATAATTATGACTGTGAAAATGAATTATCTGATGAAATGAAATCTTCAAGTAAAACCAACAACAAAAGAAAGCTTAAAAGATAGTTAAAACAATTGTTGATGATGAAGAAGAAAATGCTGGATCAGATGAAAAAGGTAATGATAATGACAACATTATTGTTACTTATAATAAAAAACTTTTTCATCTCAATTGACTTGAATATTTTATCTAGATATATTAGTGAAAAGAAGAAAAAATGACAATCAACTAAGGTTTCTGGCCAAAACTGCTTCTATTAGTAGCCGAAATTGCCCAAATACTTTGGGCAAAATTTATTTTTTTATAAGCCCAAACTACTTTTTGTTATTAGCCAAAATTGGGTGAAATTATTTTAAAGTTGTTTAAGTTAAAACAAATTGATTCATATAGTTATGCTTATAAAAAATGTTGAGAAGCCCAAATTGCCCAAACTAGTTTGGGCTTTGAGAAAACAGTTTGGACCAGAAACCTTACAATCAACCAATAGATGCAATAGATGTAGATGATTTTTTTTTAATGTTATTGTATTTAGATTTTTTCATTTTATTATACATGTATTACTAGAAACACACCAATAACAAATTATTGCTAAATTTTCAAATATATTTCTTTTGATGCTAGTATTTGTGTATATAAATTTTGCATACTAACAACATTGTATGTATTTGGTACATAACATTGGTTGGTAGTGAATAACTGAACTAAAAACCAGTGATTGCATTTAAAAATTATTTAAAATTAAGAATGGATGAAAAGTCTGTGTTCAGGCAAACTTGATGAGTAAGACATGAGTGGTTGGGCATGGTGCTGTATTAAATCATTTAATTATTGGACATTGATTATTTTTGGTTTTATTAATTTCCTGATGAAAGACATCCAGCTTTACGAAACTCTTTACTGGACAATATATATACACAATTGTATACAATTTGGAAAGGAAAGAGAACAAGGGATTATGTTGGTGATTGCTACTTTTGATCCCTGAAATCTTCAGGTTCACTTTGTTGGGTTTTGTTGCAGTATGCCCCGTATATGTGTTTCTGCACACCCCAATATTTTACAGAAAAACACTTCTTATTATTCCCATAAATAATATGTATATGAATATGTAGTGCTAAAGGCAATAATAAGATAAGCCCAATAACTTATTCTATTTCATTTTTGGCAATTTTGTATTTGTAAAATTATTAATAAATATAAATAATCTTTTTATTTATTTTATTAATATGGTTTCCAATAAAAAATACTTTGATGAAAAAAAATGAATGATGAGAAAAATATATTAAATTTTATAAATATTGTTATGTAGAGTTAATTTATGATTACTATCAATTATACAATAACCAACTTTAATTATCAATTAATTTCAATTCCCTCCCAACTCTATTCAATTCTTCTTTTTTTTCTACTAAACGATCTTCAATTAATTGATCAATTCCACCAGCATCAAAATAGCCATAACCTGAAAGCATACTAACATTCTCTTCATTTTTGTAATTAGGAATACGTCTTTCATTTAAAAGCAAACACTGTACATCATTAAGATAATTTTCTAATGTATCAAGGAATCTACGTGTTTGCCTATGCTTAGAAGCTGCACAAAACTAAATGACAAAAATTATACAGCCTTAGAATAAATTTTCAAAAAAAAAATCTTAATAATAATTATTATAAAAATTTTTACTAACTGCAATTTTGTCATCTTTAATAATATATCCAATACCAAATCCATCTGCCACTACAGGACCAAATCCAAACAATCTTAAAGCTGGATTACCACAATTACTTGTACTAATCACTGTATGATTAAGCACTTGCCAGCCATTATCTTTAAATATGGCAGGCAATTTTTCACTTTCTCCATCAGAAGCATTGGATTCTCTTTGCCAAACACATTCAAGTGCATACAAATGCCTATCTTGACCAAGCCCTTGTGAACACTTTTTTGTCAATTTTACATGAGAATCAATGGCTTTTCGAAGTGCCTTAATTTTTTCAGTAGTAGAAGCTTCAGTCCACCAAAGTTTTACAAAGTCAACAGAATCAGTAGTGACTGAACGAATGGCTTCAGTACGACCATGAAGGAATGCTTTAGTCATAGCAGGTTCATATGTAGACTCAATCAAACCATACATGCCATAATAAGCAGCTTGAAAGGCCATCTGATGAAAAAAAATTTTAGCAATAAATATCTTAATTTATTACAAATAAAAATAATTATTAGGTAGTAATTATTACCTGAACAAAACCATCAGGACTCATATGACAACTTGTAATGAAGTTTTTTCCATATCCATCATACTTTAATACTTTAACTTCATTTTGTAATATAAGATCACTTAATCTTGTTTCAGCAAATCTAATTCCAGTACGAACTTCAGAAGTCAATGTCCACTCAAGTTTTTTTGGTGTTGTGTCAATACTAGAAGTTTTACCATTATGATGTTTGTTGCTACGAGAACTATTTCCAACAATAGAATCCGCAAAACGGTAAATTGTGTCAGTGAATATGTCTGATACAAAGCGTAGAACAGTATGACCATCAACACCTTTATTTGTTCATGCATATACAAATGTAAAATTTGATTAATGACAAATATTAATAATATTATATAACTTTTAAATTAAAAGATCACCTCAATAATATAACTTACCAGTATGTTCAAAATTAACACCAGCTGAACCATTTTCACATACTATTATTTGTAATTTATCATACCAACGATTGGCACAAGTACCAACCTGTACACCCTCTTTAATATCATAAGTTCCACAAAGCATATTTGTAGCAACCTCATCACCAGACAAGGGACTTCCTTCATCCAAACAAACAACAAATAAAGCTGTATCAAGTAACTTTAAACCCTTCCTGTTGTTTTCAGAAGAATTTTCCAAAATATTTCTCAAGTGTGCCCATCTACGACGATTTTCAGTAGATAGAATTCCAATAGCATGTTTTGCAATCTCCACAGTAGGTACTTCAAGAGCATCTTGTTTTATTGTTTTAAGATTTGCAATTAAAGCTTTTTCATTAATACCAACTTCATTATTTTGATTTAAAACATCAAACCAATAGAATTGACCACGACATAATACAATGATATGACGAGAATTAGGATCATTGTGCATTTTACATCCAGTTTCAGTTGGCAAACGAGCTGTACCAAATAACCGTTGAAACTGAGACATACAAAGAGGGGTGCCCCTGAATAAATCAGGCTTAAGGGTTTCTGTTCTCAAAGCATTAATAAATGTTAATGAGGAAAGAATCAATGAAGCAGCTCTCATAATTTGATCATTTCTATCAGGAGTTGGATCATCTTCCAAGACAAAAAATGGATTTAGATTTAATACTACAGAATCAGTATAGTTAAGGTAGGAATCATACCAAAATTCTTCTATATAACTTGATTTATCTGATGCATATTTTTTAAGATTTTCTTGAAGTAGAGGACCTTCATTTTGAAGGAATTGTTGAACTACTTCAATGGATTGTTGATGATCCTTTTCTCTCTATTATATACAACATAATTATTTTTTATTTTTCAGGCAAAAAAAAAAAGAACATAAGCATTGTAAGGTTTTTATGTTTATTGTAATCTTAACATAACATACCTGAAGTGGTTTAATAGTAGAAAGATATCGTTCAAGTGTCTCTTCTAAAGGAGGTATAGGTAATTTTGGAAGTTTATCTTGATATTGAAAAGTTATTTTAGCTTGTTCTTTGATGGAGTCTGAAAGTTCTACCATTTTAAATATATTATTAATATATATATATATTTGTATAAAATGAAAAGAAGAAAATACCAGTCCACAAAGATTTCAGGGTATTCAATCCCGGTTAGGGATGAGAATAGCTCAGCCCAAACCGGTTGAACCCGAGGTTTTGATCTTAATTATCTACAGTACCTAGTAGTAGTACTACTAGGCAAATAATGTGTGTGGAAATGAGGGCAAGAGAAAGACACCCTTGATTTTTTAAAAGAACCAAAAAGGAAACTACTCGCCATTTTTAGTGAGATATTCGAGGTAAAGTTTTACAACTATTTATATGATGTCTTACATACCAGTTCAATTAATTATAATTGTCCATGATGTTACATTAAAATAATTAATACAACAGTAATTAATAGTAATAATAAAATGTATGACGAATTATATATATATATATTAATTATAATAATGATAAAAATAATAAGAATAGTAATACATTATTAAATTCATTAAGGGTAAATATTATTTTAGTACTAAATAGTATTATTACTTTTGTTAATATCATTATTTAGATATTGCATGTTTTCCATGATGTCTATCTGTAGTAGTATCAATCATTTCTGATATTGTTCTTTGTAGACGATTCCATTCATCATCTCTAGGATGGTGCAACTAGAAATAAAGATTTATTATAAAAATAATTCTTGATTTAACAATAATATTTTTTAAGATGTTTAAAATGTCAACTATAATAAATACCTCGCCAATGTCGTAAATATGCACACGTCCGTCTGATGATCCGATTGCTGCCTTTTTACCTTCTTTATCCCAACACAATTTATTTAATGCTCGTCCCTGTCCAACTTGCGTACTTGCAATCGGCACCTAATATTGAAAGATTAATAAAATAATTCAATAATTATAACATAAGAATAGGAATAATATCAATCATCATTACCTCAGTTTCATCATTTAAATTCCAAACAGAAAATTTCCCTGTGCCATCAACTGAACCAAAAAGAGCTGGATGTGTAGGTGACCATTTGACATCATAAACATAATCATCTGCACCTTCAAATGAATAAATTGGCGCAATTGTTTGTGGTGAATGTGAAGGTTTTGAAATTGACTAATATATAGTTAAAATTTTATCTATTAAATATATAATAATGAATAAACTTGATAAAAATAATAATTCAATAGTGTATATTACTTTAGCTCTCCATAATTTCACAGTCCAATCAACCGATGAAGTTAAAAACATATCTGAAAAATCTACAGGTCCAACTAAAGGATGAAAGTGAAGACCTGTAATTGGTCCCCAATGACCTTTATAAGTATCGTAAGGATTTATACCAGCTTTTCTAAAAATTCATTAATATAAATTAATAAAATCATATAACATATTTATTCATTATAATGAAATAAATAGAATCTTAAGAATATTGTCCAATAGTCGTACTAACCCTCCAGCACGTCCATATCGATTTGCTTGGTAAAGATTGCCTTCTTCTGTACCAACAAAAAATGCAGCTGTTTCATTATCTGGAAAACCAAGTGAAGTAATGGAAACTTCGTTAGTTTTACTGTGATCGGTATGAACTAATTCCAAAGTTTCCTAAAATGCATCAAAATGTTATAATTAATGATATGATATTAACAACAACAAAAACAACAACAACAACAACAACAACAAAATTCGTGATGATAACTTGCTTGAGGTTGAGTTAACGTATCTAATTGCCAAGAACAGACTAAACCATCTGTACTTGCAGTAAGTAGATTATGTGCATTTTGAGTTCCAACCATTTGCATAGAATAAACCGGATGTGTGTGTCCAGCAGCAGAAAGTGGTGTTTTATGGACAGGTAAAGATTTTGCCCTCATATCCCAAAGCACTATTTGACCTGAATATGTGCCTCCAACTATAAGAGTTGGATGAAATTCTGAAAACATTGTTGTGAGGACGTCAGACTATAAAATTAAAAATTTTATTTAACCGTTTCTATTAATAAAAATTAATCATTATAAAGAATAAAAACCAAACCTGAGAATGAAACACAAATTCTGGACGTTCTATTAAATGTAAATTCCAAACTAAAACAACACCGTCAGGTTCATTCATTGCCATAGGATTTTTGTTGTATGAAGTAACACATAATTCAGCATTCTTTTTTTTTTTTTTAAACAAAATAAATAAATAAAGATAAAATAGAATTATTCGTTAGTTCGTCCATTGTGTTAAATTTGAATTTAAATTATATATTTCAAATAGTCGTGTTAATATTAGAAATTGATGAATTACTTTATGCGACCAATTAACATCAGTTACTGATCGATTTTTACTCCACCGGTCATCAAAAAAAGAACATAAAAATTTAACATATGATCCAGATCTTCCATCACTAATAACAAAAAAATAAGGAGAAAAAGAAAATTATTACAACGAAATAATTGTAACGATTCATTGTAACATTTAAACTTTAGTGACTTGCCTTTCTTCTTTTCCACTAATGGTATAGTCTCTCATAAAGTCGTAATTTTCATTAAGTGCCCTCTCAACAATTTTTGTTGTGTGATCAATAAAATCTATAAACTCTGCTGAATTATAAACTTTCTTCCTTTCCACTTCAGACAAATCTATAGAAAAATAAATGAATGAATGATTAGGTCTTCATGTGAAAATTAAAAAATAAAAATAGCGAATTTCTTATTTACCCTTAAAATTTTGTGAATTAGCCTTCTCTTCTTCAAGTCTTAATTTTGCATATTCTAATGATGCTTCTTCGATCTTCTTTTTCTCTTCCAATTCTTTTAATATTTCTAGTCTAATTTCTTCTTCATTTGGTACTGGAGGTCCAAAAGAATTTTCTGCAGTTTGTACTTCTTTATTATATAGAACTACTTCCTATTTTTAATAGATTATAATTGTAATTTTACAATCATTATTATTTTTATTTTTTATAATTATTTATAATTAACATTTTAAATTGGGTTTTTTATACTTTTGGCGCAATATCTAAAATAATTGCTTCAAAAGTTGTGAATCCTGGAATGAACCGACTATTGGCGGGAGTAGTAATCTGAGGACTTTTTTAAAAATAAAAAAATTTAATTATAGATTTTTATTAAAATCCCCATTCTCAATACAATATATGTATATATACCTTTGAGGAACTGATACTGAGGGGGAATTGTGACCAAAATGCGTAGATACAGAAATTGAAGAGGCACGTGTATGCGTTTTTTCAGAGATTGTATCAGACTCTTCTTGATCAGGTTTATCTTGTAATACTGATTTAACAAATTCATCTAAATCTTTCCGGTTCTATATATAATATAAACAAAATTAGAAATGATCAAGGTTTTGTTTAAAGGTATTTTATGAAAATCTACCAACCGATTTTTCTTTTTGCTCTTGTGAGGCCTGACTAAACACTTTACGCTCTTCTCTTGCTCTACGAAGTTCTGCAAGTTTTAGTCTTTTCTTTTCTAATTCTTCCTTTCTTTTCTCCATTTTTTTTTTTTTTTTTAATTGTATAATTTATTTTTATTTTTTTTATATTATTATTATTATTATCATAAAATAGAATAATAATAATTTAAAGAACCCCCGGATTGATCATTCGTGGATCGTATCACCATCCCGAATCCCAATTAGAAGTTTCCTGATTTGCGGATAATAATAATAAATTCTATTAATATTAAATAATATTTTTTTTTCAAAAAAATTTAGGTTACGTTTTTAAAACTCTTAATAAATTAATTAAAGAGACATGTCAGCAATCATTGACATGTTCTCCTTCATAAAAAAATGTCTCCACCACAAACGAAAGAAGCGCAGGAACTAGAATTGCAAGGATTTCGTTCTCTATTTATATCGATTTGAATTCAAAATCTTCTTTAACAATAAATGAATCAGTTTTTATTATTGTTTTATTGATAAGTTTTTTTCTAAATTATTCAATTCGTCAACAAAAAAAAAATTACTGATATCAGTAGTGATTGGGTTAATATCACTAAATGAATTTCATGAATGCAATCATTATGGAACGATGGTTTTATTAGAATTTTCAATTACTAAGGCTCGTTCTATTCGTGAAAATATCTGAGGTTTTTAACCGAAGGGAATTTGTAGAACAGTATTATATTTTGCTAGCTTTCGTGCAAATTTTGGTGCCTATATCTTTGAAAACGGAAAATAGTATGTTCTTTACGTAAAATTTCGGAAATTCTGCAAGTAGTCACCCAAAAAAAAATCACACAACCAATTAATATACATTGTAGATCCAATATTGTGCTCTATTCTTTTTTTTAACTTTTTTAAGCTAAAATTTAATTTCTAATTTTTTTTAAAATGGTAGTGATAATCGCGCCCAAGTTTTTCTGAAAAAAATTAATTCTCACTGATTAACGGTGACAATGGAGCATAGTAGAGTAACAAACTTTGTTTCGCTCTTGATATCTTTCTTTTTGGGTAATTCTTTTAAATTAATTTACAAATAACTAAAAGTGAATATTTAATATTATCACAAAATATTAACAACATATGATAATAATAATATAGATGTAATCATGGATGCACTATATTTTTTAAAACCTATTTTTTCAATATGTCTGGCAATACTCTTGACATTTTACTCGATGAACTTCTTATCAACTACATACAATAATGACATAAAAACAGGAGTTTGTGCCATCATCCCACTATCTTCTTCCTTTATTCCAATGTGTCAAACACCAATACCTGACTTTTCACGACTAGTAAACAGGCAAGTTGAAACTTACGAACAAATAATGGATCAACAACTTTCGCATACTGGAGCGTCATCTTCATTAGCTTTAGATATCAAAAAGGCTGAACTTGCAACCTCTGATTTAAGAGTATTGATTAAATATTCAAGTTTAACATGTGCTTCAGAATTGGTAGATAGATTATCTGAATTTGTTGACAAGTCAAGAAATGTTGGTAGAAATTTACAAGTATTACAAGCAAGGACTAGATCTTCGCTTGATAATTTGATCACATATAATTTGTTTGCTTTGAAAGCATTGGAAAATGTAAGAGATAAGAAAGTTAGCGGTAAAGATTTGGCAGAAGCTTATAATCAAATGATGACTTTGATAGAGAATGATTTAAAAAGAATGATTTTTGTTGGTCAGGATTCTCTTGGAAGGTATAATAAGAACATATAATTTTATATACTTGTAAATATATCCTTGGTAATAATAATATAACAATTTATTTATTAAATAATAGTTTAGCTGAACTTGATGAAATACTATTATCAATTCATGATTTAACAGCACATGAGGAATCATTACAAAAATTAGGAAATTCTCAATTATTAGCTGAAATTTGGTCATTTTTAGGTGGTAATCGTGTAAAACGTCAAAAATTTGAAGATAATCTTTCACTGTTAAATGATCTTGATCGCCAAAGACGTGTAGCAATATCCCAGATTCAAACCACATTATATTCGCTAACCTCATTTCAATTGGACATGGAGGAGTTAAGAGAACAAGTATCAAGACCTTCTTTGATTGAAATGCCTATTCAAGTTCATATTGAAAGTGTTCATAGAGGGATTGAAAGATTAAGAAGTAGTAAAGTTGCTTTAAAGAGCGGTAGAAATAATTATAATCAGTATAATAATAATAATAATATTGAAGATAGTAGGTTAAACTTGATCGAAGGTCAAGAGACTATTATGATTAGTTCTCAACAAAAGAAACGTCTAGATGAACCAAATCAACAGGATTACAAGCAACAACAACAGCAACAACAGCAGCAACAACAGTCATCATCATCTGAATCTGAATCGAGCCAAGAAACTCAATAGGATTTGTCTTTATAAACTATTTTTTACAATCATTTTTAATTTTATTATATATAATATTGTATATATTATTTATTTTATTTATTTTATTTATTTATTAAAAATGTATAGAAGTGTATATATACATAACATAATTTACAATACATTTTATATGCTATTACATCTATTTTAATAGATGTTATAGTTATAATACGTGTAACAAAGGGCGCAATATTGCCGAACTATAACTCATAGTTACGACACAGTTATGTGCACCATATATACACGATTTCTAGAATGTAATTTACTACAATATTTGGAAATTCCATATTTAGTATATTCCTTGGTTAAAATAAAGATATTTAATATTATTATTATTACAAATTGTTGTCATCTAGACCCTTTATTATTATATTAAATGTTTGATTTGGAAATACTGACAATAGTTATGAACACCATAATATTTGTGTATGCGAGTTATTTATTTATTGATTGCATTTAGTTTTTGCTAAAATGTATATTTACAATAAATGCAACTTTATTTATCAATAAAATTGAAGTAGATGTATCTCACATCCCAGAAAAGTAACTTGAGTAAACATCAAGAATGAATCAACAAATAAATCATCATTTTTTAAAATCACAATATATCAAAAACACCATATTAGAAAGAATGATTTAAGGAGTTTTATTTAACAGTTGGAAAAAAAAACCATAATATTAACATATATAAAAAATGTGAAACTTAATTTAAAATCATGATAGTATTAACAACTAACTAATAATATTAACATATATACAAAATGTAAAACTTAGTTTAAAAATCCTAAACCTTGATATTTTTTTATCAATTTGTCAAGTCCACAAGATTCTGAGTACATTTCAAATTTCATTGTAAAAGGTTTGGGCCCTCTCCAATTCTTCATTAGATTATTGAAAGAATTGTCACTGATATTAATGACCTTATGTTCAATAATTGTTGATTTTAAATTTTCTGGTAGGGTTTGATTTAAAACTGTTAAAATTCCATCACCACCTAATTGATTCATATAAAGAGATTTTCTAAATATAATCCTTTTTTAATTAAAACAATTATTGAAAACTTCCATTAATTCCTTGTAAAATATTGACAAATATTCTAAATTTTCACAACATAGTGCAATTGGTTGAAGTAACTTTCCCAAAAATTCATTATCATTTGGAAAACCACCAATATCTAGATTTTTTAGAGTATTCCCATTAATATAAATAAAATCAGACAAGTCTGATAGAAATGGTGGATGATAAATACGCAACTCCATAGATTCAATATTCTGCAGTGTGACATTTCTCAAATAATTTATTTTGTTATAAGATAATGATAAAGTCTTCAAACTTTTAAGTTCTGGTATTAATATATGATTCATAGTATTTTCTCTATTACTTGAATAATAAATTATTGAATTTGAATGTGCTAATATTGCTTTTTTCAAATTTCCTGAGAAGACTGGCCTAGTGTTGTCTGTATCAATAATTAACTGTTTTATTTGATTTTGTGCATTAACTAGCTGAGCCAGACTATCATTGAATTCCTTGTTATATGTATCAGTAAATATATCAGTATATATTTTTAATAATTTAATAGATTTGCAATTAGTTGTTAATAAGGTTGTGGGCGAAACCTCCTTAGTAATTGCTGAAAGCTGAAATGGCAAATCCTCAAAATGCGAAACTCTGCCGAAACTCTAATAAACAATTAATGTGTAACCTGCCGAAATCCTGCCAATTGATTTCTGGAGGAGGAGTGGCAAGCAACCTTAGTTGTTAATTTATCAATAAACTCAGGATTGTCAATAAATCTACAATCTAATTTGTTAAGGTTCTGGAAACAATTGTCCAATCTATGATAATTTTTTACCAATCTAGATCTATGTTGTGAGTATTAAATTCTTTAATATTTGTTGAATGATCTAAAATAAATTCTACCGATTTATTTTGTAAAATGCTTGATCCTCCACCTTTTGTCAACTGATAAAAATGAAAAATATTGTAAAGATCAAGTTTGGTATAAAACTTAGCATAATTGTATAATGGTGGTTTTTCCAATAGTTAAGAGTTAATTCAAAGCTGATCAAGGATTCCTTATCTTCTTCCAATAAACAATTAATTAATATTTTAATGCTGTTAAAAGAATAAAATGGATTTTTCCACAAAGTTGGAATATTGATCTTGTGCCATTGTTTGTTGACAAGAGTACAAGAATGTAGTATTTTATAATCGTCTTCAGTGCATTTGAATATTTCAGCTAAAAGCTCAGGAGGTAAAGGAGGTGCCACCCGTCTATTATTATAGTAATTAAATAAAAAACAGTTCATAAATAATTAACTAGAGTGACGACGAGTGGTGGACGATAACCACCACCACCACCCCATAATAAACAACACTTGTTGCTTCTGCAACATTGTTTGATTGTTTTCTTTTATTTCTTGGCATTTTTATGAAATAAAAAAAAGAAGTTGTGATTTGATCAACGCGTACACATCAATTATTTATCCTATTGGTTTTTTTTGGTAGGACAGACGCGAATTGATTTTTTGACAGTCCAAGGTGATAAAACGTGAGTGTTGTTGTTTGATTTGGTTTGAGTCTCCTAAAGAAAACGTGTTAATAACTAACCAGAGGTACTTTTTTTTACTTTTTTTTTATTTTTTATTTTAGTTTATAAATATTTTAATTGAAATGAAAACGCGGAACAGATCATTGCTGGATAATTACAAGATTTTCATTGATAATATTTTGCTTTTCGTAATCGTTAATAATAATATAATAATATTATTATAATTACAAGATGTCAAGGCAGCACATCATTGAATATGAAACATTTCGAGTATGCAATGTTTGATTACAGGAAAATAGGAGGCGTTGAAACACGCACGCTACCTTGAACATTACAGTCATTCTCACATCTTCCCCAAAGATATGATAATGCAACCGAATTCCAGGGGGGCAGTATGGCCCTGGGGTCTACCGAGACTGCATCAATTGTCAATGATGCTTTCACTAATCTTTCCAGACCAGAGAAGGCTGCTGCCATGTTAGCCGAAAAGTTGCCTGCAACAATCCCACCTCTGGGTAAGGATGGCACTGTGTCCAAGCTGTTGCAACTCTGCAGTATTTTGAAGAGTTGTGATATTAGGTGCGCATAAACATCCAGATCATCAAAGCAAAGAGAATCCGCAACTCGTTCAAGCTCAGGAGGTCACAATTCAGAGCAGGGTTGGTGACCCTGAAATTGCACTTGGACTCTGATGTTAAGAGGAAAGTTGTAAAATAGTGTTTGTTTTGTATAATCATTTTCATAAATTCTCTATTTCTCTAATGCTAACCAATTTAATAATTTTTGGTAGGTGACTGGATTGGGTTTTTGCCCAATCAGCCCTCTTTGTCATGTAGATTAAAATTATTGCATGATTATATACATCTTTGTCAGCAATATGGCCAACAAGAAAAAAGTTATAAAATGGTTCGGATTTTGGTATGTTATAAATTAATCATTTTCTGCTTCTCTTTAATTTTTATTTGACCAACTGAACTTGTTTTCGAATGGGGGTAGGGTTGTTGGCAAGTAGGCATGCCACCAACAAGACAACAACCCAGGACTCATAATTCCGAATTCAGGGAGAATCCAAAACAATAACCTGTGTTGTAACCTCCTGAGTTGCTGAATTTTCAATCAGGTGCAGATGCAAACTTTATTTTAGAGAGAGGTATAACATGCAGCAATCATCCACACAAACACCAGCTACCAGCAATCAATGCCCATATGATAACAGCCTAGCCTGGTCTGAGGGGAAAATAAGTAAAAGTTTTGTCCAAAGCCTTCTAACATGTGTGCGGCGCAACCTGTGGAGAAAATTTCACAGTTATGGGGTATGTTATTGACCTTCTACTCCTAGTATTTTAATTTCAGTGTATTGTCAACTTTATTATAATCATGTGATACAATCAGTTTATCATTTAATAATAAGAATATATTTGAATTAAAGAAAAAAAATTTATTTCTGCCAGCAATATGTCAGACCTACCTGATACCTGCCTGATAACAAGAACTAATTAAGCCAAATGGTCTTTTGTTATTATTATTATAGAACTATATATGTTGCACAAGAAAAAGAAAATTTTTTTATATTAAAGAAACCTTTGAATCCATGGCTCCTCCATAGTAAACTTTTCTTTGTTAGTATAAATGAAAAAAAATTATATATATTCTTTGTATTTTATTCTATCTATATACATAAAAAAAATAACAATGTAGTGGAACAAAAGTATATAACAAAGGTAGCAATTAGATGTTTTCCCCCACCAATCATTATATAACATTCACTCATTCATAGAAGGATCACCAATTAAGTATCATATATTACTTTCTCATTTCAGTGTTGATATTTCTAAGCTTGATTCTATTCTTGTTAGTAATTTGTATACACTTCCATGTGAAATTGTCTTTAGAGCTGACCCCATTGATTCTATTAGAAGGCTTTTAATATATTTAAATCCAACCCAGATTATTATTTAACCTAGTAAGACTTAAAAAAATTTAACATTAAAAAATATGCTTTTCTATGAGTTCAATATTTGTAAACAAAAAGATGGTGAATCTATATACTTACTATGAGAGATTAATAAATCATTTCAATATAGGGGAGATCAATTTATCTTTGGATTGACACAAAAGAATATTGAAAGAGTTCTTTCTATTGTCAGTGCACCACATCCCAAGATTGAGTCTTAAAAGACTTTTGATATTGAAATATCACTAGATGAATTAGTTAAAATACTATATGAGAATGAATTCGAAACTTGATTTAAATTCCATGGCTCTCAAGTTCAATGCCAAGATTATCAAAATCATTTGGATCTTGCATATCTATATGTTTCCATATTTCTGTATCATTATACATACCTGACTTCCCTCCTTTCTCATATTCTCTGGCTTAATATAATTGTTATGATTGGTTTTTATAAATCAAATCATATCTCATTTTAGGTCAGCAGGATATTTACCATTTTCATGCCTTTTATATATCTCAGCTTTGCACTCCCTGGCCCATTGCTTGGTTTGGTTACCTTGGATACTTTCAGCTTTGATTCCTTCTATTTCTTTTATAAAATTTTTAATCTTAGCAGTGGTATAATACTTACTCTCAGGGTTATAATTGCAGCACTTTAATTCATTGTATTTTGGGATGATATGCCTTCTCCAGTCTGCTACCTTTTTCCCTTATTTTTAGCATACTTCACAGATGAAATGGCCTTAGCTCTTGGTTTTTTGGGGTAGTTAACTCTGGGTGTTATTACATACTTGATTTCTTCTCTGATATCTATTAGAGCAACAGCTTCAAACAGGTCCCTACTATCATTAAGAGATTTAAGTGCATAGCTAAAAGTTTAGTAATATATGTGAACATTTTTATAGATTGCAGATATCTTTAATTTGAAAATTTTACATTTTTCTGGTTTTGATAACAACTGCACTCTTTGCTATGCAGACTATTATATATTTGATTCATTTTATTATTAAGCATGCCCTTCAAAAGTAATACAATATAACAAAACACAATTGTAGTATAATGAATGTAGTTGAAAGGCAAGTTAATTCTTTTAAAAAAATTCTAGACAAATTATCAAGTAGGATATCAAAAATTTTGAAAATACTGACTTATGGTGCTTGTCTATCAAACTTAGACCTCTTGGTATTTTAAAAAATAAAACAAGCACAAAAACAATATTTAAGGTTGAAATAGCATTCCACTGTACAATTTAGTGCAATAAATAAATATCCCATTTGGAAAATGGTAATGCTATGCTCAAAAAAAGAGAAGGCATTCCCACCACCATTCTTTTCACCGGGGACTGTGAATGTGAAAAACATACCAAGACGTATTACTTTTCATATAAATTTCAAGAATAGCCGGCTGTTTGTGAGATGTAACCTTAGCAGAAGCCACATATTATTGGGGTGTAAGATGCCCTAATTAAATCAAAATTAGGTGATGTAACATAATGCCAATCAATAACAAACTTTTTTTTAAAAAAATATAAAAACTATATAAATAAAAATTGTATCAGAGCCTTCAAATAAAGAGATACAGACGTGAATGTGAAACTAAGGGAAACTATAGTAAATAGATTAAGCTTTTAGATTACAGAGAGTTTGTTTTCTTGCTAAATAAAACAAATTTTTTTATATATTCAAAAGAAATTGAAAAAAGTTTACTAATAGAAAAACTTTATAACCAAATGAGATGGGGGAAAAGCTCTCTGTAACTTTATTGTAGAAGACTTAAACAATAAAACTATAAAAAGTTTTGTTTAATTTTATTATGTAAAAAAAAAGTTATCATGGTTTAAAGTTATTCGATTTATTATTAAATTTTACCATAAAAATTTACATTGTAACTGATAAATTAATAGAAATTTCTTTTTATAATTCATGTTTTCAAAAAAATATATTGTTAGTTGAATTTTGTTGTCAACATTTACAATGTGTTGAAATATATGATAAAGATACTAAAAAATCTGCACATAATAATAATAATTTGTTATATTGATGTAACATATGTTTGATGATCAACAGCTATGGAACACCACAACAAATTATGTTTTATAGCTATTGCCCAAGCCCCACGATATTAATCATACTACAAGACAAGGTCCATTCACTACCTACAGACCACTTTATGTGTTATTCATATCGACGGTGGGAGTAACGAAAATGCATAATAATATATTTTGATATCCTCTCTAATGAGCATTTTTCGCCCTTACAGGAAAACCGATTAATTCTTCATACTTAATTTATAAATTTGTAAACTTACACGCTGTTTCAATACATCACCAGTTCCGAAACCACGGAGCTTCTCTAATCTTTCGGTGTTATCTATACCTACTACACTTAACGATCCATCCAACATTTTAATAAAGTTTTCTCTCTCTCTTTATCGCAATCATCCGTCCACTAGCCAGACTCTACACGTTTATACAATGCGATAAATAAGTTTATAGCTGAAACAAATACTAAGAAAGCTTCCATTTTACAGATAAAGTATTTATCGTAGTGTTAGTGTAAAAAATTGCGAATTTATTATAAAAAGCAATTAACGTCGTCTACAACTTTGAAATACTCCCCGTTTTAAACGTCCTCCTTCCTCGTCTTCCTCCCAAATCTAAAGGATGAATAATGCAGAGAGATAAAGCAGTCTTTACTCCGGAGTCCTCGTCACACGTTCCATAAAATCAAAAAACTAGACTTTATTTTGTCACATCTTACAACCAATAATAAAATCAAACTTTCATCATTTATAATTTTGAGCCCTGAAATCCTTGGTAATACAATAACAAATAAATGTTCGCAGTATATGTATGCCCCATTTATATAAATCCAAAACGATAATCATAACTTTTTATTTTTCCAACTTTTTAAACATGGCAGATAAAAAAGCTACAGTTTATATTATTGATGTTTCCCCTACTATGTGGCATGTTAAACGTGATGATGGTCGAACTGCTTTAGAGTTGGCTAAACAAGCTCTTTTGAGATTGTTAGAAGCTAAGGCACATGTTATTTATAGCATTCAATTAAAATTTTCTCGATACTTGATCTTTATATCGATTGACTTTTTTTCCTTCTTTCCCAATAAATAAATAAACAAAAGGTTATGGCAGGTTTAAAGTCAGATTTGACTAGTTTAATAGTCTGTGGAGCTGATGGTAAGAAAGAAAATGCAAGATTTCTTTCAAAAAAAACTATTATGAAGTATTTAATTAATGTTTATACATGTGCAAAATATATTGTTATAGAAACTGATAATGACTTATATAATGGATCGGAAGCTTATAAAAATATATCTGTACTCTATCCTATATCACAACCTTTAATATCTATTCTTAGAACTGTAAATGATAAATTAACCAGGGGAAATGTGCAGGCAGATGGTTGGTTAATTCATTAATTAATTGAAGTGTAATGATTATTTATCTGAATCAGTATTTTTATTATTCTAATTTAGAAAATAAACATTTTTTTTATAGCATTAGATGCAATTACACTTGCATCAAATATGATAAACCAACATTGCAGACAATTAAAATACACGAAAAAGATTTATCTTTTAACTGATGGTGAATCTCCAATGAGTGATACTGAAATTGATAATGTATTGGATGCTTTATCAAGAGATAAAATTGAATTGAATATATTGTTTGTATTATTATCACTATTATTATGCTGAGAAAAATTAGCCATTGGAAAAACATTATTATAATATTAATATTTTTCTTTAGGGGTGTAGATTTTGACGATCCATATTCAGATTTAAAAAGGGAAAATAAATCCGATCAAAAGGTATCATAAACTTTCAGATGTGTATACAATGAAATTTAAAATTATGTTAAAATGCATCCATCAATAATCTTGTTAGGTTCATAATGAAGAAATTCTCCAAAAACTTTGTGAGGCATCTAATGGAACATTGTTTACATTACCAGAAGCGTTATCTCAATTATCCAAACCACATATTAGACAAGTAAAATTTGTGGCATCATACCGCGGTCAATTAACTTTAAACGATCCTTCGATGCATCCCGAACGTTCACTTGCTATCGAAGTGGAAGCTTACACAAAAACGATGAAATCAACTCGTTTAACTGCAAAAAAATACTCAACTTTTGCTGAATCAGCAACAAACCAGGACGGGAAAACATGCGAAGTAAACATGTCTAGAACATTTTCTATAACTGTTAACGAGGATGGAAAAACTGAGATCATTGATGTGTCCAAAGAAGAGTTAGATAAGGCATATTTGTTAGGAAAAACTTTTATTCCTGTCACTAATATTGAAGAAGGTGTTCTAAGTTTGAATACTACTCAATCATTTTCTATACTTGGTTTTATTAGATCAAATCAGGTGAAAATCTTTGTTACTAAAATAAAATAGCATGTTTGTACACACGTATTTTTGTATATAGTATTAATTTAGTCTGATTAATTTAAAAACTAGTTTAAAAGAGAATATCTTCTTGATAAAGTTTACACAATAGTCCCACCAAAAAATAATTATTTGGCAGCAAATTATCTCTCTGCTCTGATTCATGGATTATATGAAAAAGAAACTTATGCTTTAGTAAGATATGTACGAAGAAACTTTGAAGCTCCAAAATTAGGTGTGTTGGCTCCTCACATCACACCAAAAAAAGAATGTTTATACTTTTCCTTTGTAAGTAGTTATCAATTTAATCAATTGTCTCATCTATATTGGTAAATTTAAGTTTATTCTTATGAGGTATCGCCATCATTATTGAAGTTTAAAATTTTTTTATTTTATCTATAGATCCCTTTCAAAGAAGATCGTAAATACATTGAACTTCCTTCTTTGGAACGTATATTTACAACAAGTGGGAGAAGAGTTGACACACATCCTAATTTACCAAGTGTTGAAGTATTGGATAAAATGGAAATTTTTATTAAAGGAATGGATCTTATGGAGGCTGCAGTAGACAATAACGGGTAATAAATATATATATGATAAACACATATATTTGTTGTAATTCCTTAACAAAAATTATATTGTTAAAATTATAGAAATCCTAAAGAACATTTAAAATTAAAAGAATGTTATAATCCGACTCTCTATGCTCTAAAAAAAGCAATTGCACATAAAGCATTAAATCCAGACACTCCAATACCTGCATTAGATTCAGAAATTATTTCACAAACAAAGTTGTTACCAACATTAGCAGAAAAAAATAAAGTTGTTGTTGAAGAATTAAAAAAACTTCTTAATGTTAAAAAAGGTAAAAGATATCATCCACGCTCCCGCACTCTTATATATTTGTATGTTTATTTGATTGAACTGGCAAAATACTAAGTAAAATAATATTTTTTAACATATACAGCCAAAGAAAAAGGAAAAACTGCTAAGCGTAGATTTGCCGAGGCCAATAAGCCTGCAGAAGCAGAGATTCCTATAAGTGAATTATTAAGTGCTAATGGTGAAGAACAAACAGTTGAAAAAAGAGCCAGAGCTGAAATTGATGTAGATTCTTTATTAAAAGATAAAAATGATGTCACTCGAGAAGTTGGTGCAACAGATCCAATATCTGATTTTAATAATATGATTTCATATAGAGAGGAAGATTTAGTCAGTACAGGTAGTAATAACAACAGTAATATAATATTTGATTAATAATAGTATTTTTCATAAAATTTATTATTATTATCCATTCACACAAATATTATATATCACTATTTATATTTACATTTTAGCTGTTTCGCAAATGGCTAAAATCATATTGGATTTAGTTAAAATTTCATTTTGGGACTCTCATTATCCAAAGGCATTAGAATGTTTAAAACTCTTACGTACGGTTGCTTCACGGGTAATCAATTAAATTAAAATCAATAGTGCCAAGATATGTTAATTTATTTTATAAGCTAATTTACTAATTTACTTTTGATTTTCAAATATATTATAAAAGGAAAATGAAGTTGAAAGCTATAATAACTTTCTTAGAGAATTAAAAAACTTGTGCGTTCAATATTCACCACCAAAAACAGATTTTTGGACGTTGGTTGTGAGAGATCATTTGACCTTGATTAGTTCTGAAGAAGCTATGGATTCTACTGTTTCTAAATCAGAAGCAGAAGAGGTAACATTATAATTTTAATAAAATAAAACTGTCATTCATTCTATCAGGATTTCAAATTATTAATGACTTTATTTTTAGTTTTTATCATTATCAACAGCAGCAGAATCACAACCTCCAGCAGATGATGAAGAAGGGATAGAGTCATTGGTAATAAAAGAATCATTAATATTATTTTGTTTATTTTATCATTACATTACTAATTAAAAACCTTATCATATTACGGTTATTTAGCTCCGAATGTTGGATGATTAATTATGATTTATTAAAAACTAACATGTATATAAATATAATATAATAATAGTTCTTTGGAAAATTCATTAATTCACTCATTGTTTTCAAAAAAAAAAAAAAAAAAAAACTTAATGTATAGAGAGATAAGAGAGATAGCTTTAATGATTTTTACATATGATTGATCAAATTTTGCAACATGTCTCAGCTGACCAAATTTGGCACACCCTCGTTGCTTGAAAAATCATATAACTAAATGTGGGGTAGATAACGTTCATTTTCAATTTTCAAACATATATATATACACTAATACAATGTTTCCCTGTAAATTCACCACCAGATAACAATGTAATAGATGCTACAACTTGCCCCATGTTAAATGCATTACCAATAAACCCATTTTCACATAAAAAAACCAAAATGCAAATATTTTCATAACTCAAATTCTCAAATAAAAATGTCCTGCCTTTACGGCTGAATTGTTTTGTGGATTTTGCTTAATTATAAATCTATAAGAACCAGTGTCTATATAAACTGAAGTGATTAATTAAACGGGCCTGGGAAAATCATAAACCTAAAATCTCGGATTAGTTTTCTTTCTTGTTTTGATAGACAAAAAGAAGACTTTACTATTTGGCCGTCGATTAAAGGTTTAAATAGTAAGCGTAACTAACTAACATACATTGAAATTCCAAAATTCATTTAATACGAAGAAAAGAAAAACATTATTCCAATAAGCTTAAAGCTTGTATATATAATTTGAATTAATAATAACAAATAATTAAATCTATAAATAAACTATAAACATGTAATTTTCGTATAAAGAAACAAATTTTATACATTAAAAATTTATAATTTGGATAGTTGATATTAACATTATACATGAAGTCGAATTAATTTATCATAATTAATAAGATATAACAAACTAAAATATTTCAATAATTGGTGATTCAAATTTTATGAATTAACCACTCACTTCATTGAGAGGTTTCGAACGGTAGTTGTTTTATCCAAAACAGCCGGATATTGACCGAGTCATGGCAATTTGAAGATTTTTGATTAATTTTTTTGTATAATGTAATTTCGACTTTTGGGTTTTAATTTCGGCTTCATGTATAGTCCTTATTAATGTTTGTTTTCTTGAATTGGTGAAGTGAACCTCGCGAGAGTGATTCCTAAAATTTTTTTAACGTCATAATAAATTTATATTTTTAATTTGATAATTTAAATTTATATTACACGGTAAATCTCAATTAGTGTGCCTCCATTTAATGAATACTAATGGATTGAAGTCTAAGAATAATAAAATTCTTCTTGATATGATATTTATTCGAATTTTTAATAATAACGGATTTCTTGATATTAATATTAATATTAATGGGTGACCTATATTATTAATGAGTAAAAAAATAACGATTTACAGTTGTACAATCCATTAAATCTAAAATAATAAGCACTAATATTGATGATATTTTTTTTGAATTTTACAAAATATTTTTGTAAATAAAATTATAAAATATACATTAAAATAAAGATTTTTCATTTATTATATATAGTGTATTCAAATCAGTTATTATTATAGATTCGAATCAGTCAGTTTGAATCAAATTAAATCAGTTCAAATCAAATTATATATTCGAATCAATTCGAATTGTATCAAATTATATATTCGAATCTGTTCGAATCGAATCGAACCAATCCGAATTCGAATCCGTTCGAATCAAATTATATATTCGAATCTGTTCGAATCGGTTCGAATTTCATTGATTCGTTCGGAGCCTTACCAAGGTATTTCTTCTCTTGATCATTTTATTTGAGTAATGTTGATGTTCAAAGGGCCCTGGTCTTTTTATAATTTTACTGGAGGTTGGATGCCACCACAATAACATTGTTTCAAAGATTTAGAGTTCATCAGATCATTTCTTTGATTAATCAGATAATTTTCTTAAATAATATACAATTTATTTCCTATCTCAATTAATACGTCATTTTCTTCTTTGACTTCCTTTAATTCACCTTCAATTATTCTGATTAATGAAGCTACTTCTTTTCAAATTTTAATTGCCACCAAAATAGGTAGCAAAATTTCCTCTGATTCTTGATATTTTCGCCCCAAAATTTAATTAATAAATTTCAAATCGCAACATTTTCATAGAAAGTTCCTGTGTTTATTATGGATGTCATTATAAATTTCTTTGCTTTTTCTTTCATGATTCTAGATCTTTGTTATTATGTTTATAGGTTAGTTTAGTTTTTTTAATTTTTTGTTTTGTTCTTGATTAAATTCCAGGCCAGCAAATAAACAAGCATTTCAAGTTCTTTGTCTTTTGTTTTTCTCTAAATTGCTTTTCTTATGTTTTTTAATTGTTTTTTTTTTTGCAGTGATTTCAACTATTCATTATGGTCTTTTCGTCTCTATTGTATCTTCTTCTTCAGGCTCTTTAACAAAATCCAAAGTAAATGATACCATCAATTTAATTTAAACTTTCGTAGAAAGATAAAATATTCATTTTTGTTTATCACTTTGGAATCTTTAACATAAATATTTTCTT
Source organism: Entrophospora candida (assembly GCA_910592215.1). Taxonomy (NCBI): domain Eukaryota; kingdom Fungi; phylum Glomeromycota; class Glomeromycetes; order Entrophosporales; family Entrophosporaceae; genus Entrophospora; species Entrophospora candida. The sequence goes on from CAJVPN010000001.1 coordinate 45,850, forward strand.
CAATAATTTTATTTAAAGCCTGTTCTAATTTGCGCATCCCATTTTCTTGAATTCAAGTATTTATCAAAAATTCTAAAATGCTGTCATAAAACCTTTTCAATTTCAGATTATAGTATTTTGCATATCTTCTCTTTTGATTTTCAATATCTTCATTTTTTCCTCATCAGTATACGTACAGAATACATACGGAAAGGCTCTCTTTCATTGGAAGGTTCAGTCAGTACACTTTATATATGATAAAAGTGAAAGCATGTGGCAAATATACTGTTTTCCGATAAAAATTTTTTATAAGGATGTAATTCTAACCATCACCCAGATCCTTTAATAAAGAACGATTAATTCATCGAGAAACAAAAATTTTGACTAGTTCTTGTGGTAAGTTGGTAATAGCAGTGGGATCAGTAGTAGTGAATGATGACTATTTATTCGAAGATTTTTGCAAATATCGGATTCACTTGCAAATTCTTCTTTCTAATACTTGCCGACATCTTCAGGACAATGTAAACACTCATTTGCAAGGTGTGATTTCAATTTTGCAATTGATTTTTTTTTTTTTTTCACGACTGCAGAGCAACCAATGTCCATTATCATTATATTTAGGGACCTCACTTAAATTTTTTTTTGGTATTTCTTTCAGTGTCAGAAGAAATCTTAATAATTTTTCATTCGTATCATTCGTCATGCTTATCATTAGGTGAAGAGAGAAAAAAAGAAAAAAAAGATAATTGTGCGAAAAAATGTGTTCAATTAACTTTGCATATTATGACTAACAGTTAGTCAAGTGTTACGTACTTGGCCTTTTAAAGGTTGAATGAATGAATCGGGTTTACAGAAAATTTGCAGAATTTATGAGAGGATAAGCATAATTTCGGGCAAAGCAAGTACAAAGAGCATTTACAACCACCACTTTTCACATATATATAAAAAGGGCACGGTTGTATAAATTTATTAAGATAAAAATGATTGGGTAGGTTTGTTTACATGATAACCAATGTTTGCAAAGTTTAATTTCAAAAGGAAAAGGACAATGTAAAAAAATGGTTTATCCGAAGTTAGAAGCACACAACTTACATTTTTGGATTTAATCCTATTGAGAACATGTGGTACATCATGAAAAAATAATGTTGAAGAATTCTTAATAAAGTAAATGAATTTATTCGATTATATTGTGTAATTGTTGAGATATACAATATTTGTGTACGCTAAGAATGATTTTAATTATCATTATTAAAATGATTATTAAAAAGACACAATTTTTTTATATATACTATGTATCAAATATTAAAATAATATAATCAAAAATTTTCATAAATATTGTTTTCTAAAAAGGAAAAGGAAAATATATCAATGTTATTTGTTGAAACCGAATAATTTTTTAATAATCAGGCTGTAAAATAGAATTAAGTTAGTTTCAGGATGAAAAAAATGATATTAAATTTAAATGATAATTCGATAATACATACATTTTGGTGCTTCTTTATAAGAAACAGCAGCCTCTTCACCCATTGCACTAAGAATGGTAACCAGAAGCTCTTTACCTAATCATAATTTAAAAATTAATTTAATAATAAACTTCTAAAATTTTGATCTAGTATTATATATATATATATATATATTAGAGTACCATCATCAAAATCAGCTTTAATTTTTGCACCCAATTCACCATCCGGAATACGAACATCATCTTTGGTAGTAGCATCAGAAGTCATCAAACTCAAAAAACCATCATCATCGATGTTCAAAAGATGGTATTCAGTACCTTTTTTTTTTAAATATCAAAGATTATAGTAAAGATAATATTGAAAAACTGCGCAAAAAAATTTTAAAGCTTACGATTGACATTTGGAACATCCATATTGTGGGTAGATGGAGAAAGATCTTTTATAAAATTAGTTAATAACAGGTTTAAAATTTGATAAATTTATTATTCATTGAAATATTACTCCAATTAACTCCAATGAATTTGTTTATCATGATTTTTTTTTACCTTCAAGTTTCTTCCCTGTAAAAATATCAATACCAACAAGATGAACTTTCTATAATTTAAAATCGTAAATCAATTATTAATATGAAACTACCACATTTATATTAAAAGATTTACAAGATTTATCATTACCGCATGACCATGTTTACCAGTTTTACTGGTAGTCATTTCAACAATCTTGCATGGTCTACCTTTAAGCATGACAAATCCATTCTAAAATATATAAAAAATTTGCACTTTCGCATAAATTACTTTGTTTTTTATAAGTATACGGCCTAATTGGGTAAATTACCTTTCTAAGGGAAGAACATTGAACAGGATAAGTGGTCGATGCGCCTGATCCAGAAGTATCAAAATCGTGATGTTGATGTTCTTCGTCTTCCATATTATATCGTTGTAAAAAAAAAAAAAATAATATAAATGGAAAAATTCTATCATTGGCTTATTATTGTATTACAAGATCAAGATCGATCGACCAATGAAATCAATTCATTGGTGATGTAACGTTGATGCTGATCCCTCCTTTTGTATATAGTAAAGGAATTTTCTAAAACAATGATATTGGCTTTAATAATAGTAATGATGAAAATACTTACCCCCTATTCATTATTTAGAGAATAAAGTAAAAATTGACAGTTAATATGTTTTCAAAAACAATGATATTGATTGTAATAATAGTAATGATGAAAATACTTACTTTCTATTATTATTTAAAATAAAATGAGAATCAATCAACAGTTAATATGTTTTCAAAAACAATGATAATAGTAATGATGAAAATACTTACTCCCTATTCATTATTTAAAATAAAGTAAAAATTAACAGTTAGTATGTTTTCAAAAACAATGATATTGACTGTAATGATAGTAATGATGAAAATACTTACTCCCTATCCATTATTTAAAATAAAGTAAAAATTAGCAGTTAGTATGTTTTCAAAAACAATGATATTGACTGTAATGATAGTAATGATGAAAATACTTACTCCCTATTCATTATTTAAAAATAAACAAAAAATAATCTACAGTTAATATTTTTTCAAAAACAATGATATTGACTTTAATGATAGTAATGATGAAAATACTTACTGCCTATTCATTATTTAAAATAAAATAAAAATTAACAGTTAGTATGTTTTCAAAAACGATGATATTGGCTTTAATAATAGTAATGATGAAAATACTTACTTTCTATTCATTATTTAAAATAAAATGAGAAACAAATCAACAGTTAAATATGTTTTCAAAAACAAATGATTTTGACCGTAATAATAAATAAAATGAGAATCAATCAACAGTTAATAATATGTTTTCAAAAATAATGATAATAATTATGATGAAAATACTTACAGGCTATTCATTATTTAAAATAAACAAAAAATAATCAACGGTTAATATTTTTTCAAAACAATGATATTGACTGTAATAATAGTACAAAATTACTTACGGATCTATTTATTATTTAAAATAAATGAAACCAATAATTAATATGTTTTCAAAAACAATGATATTGACTGTAATAATAGTACAAAAATACTTACGGATCTATTTATTATTTAAAATAAAATGAAACCAAATAGTTAGCATTTTTTCAAAAACAATGATATTTGACTATAATGATGTTTATTGCAATAGTTAAATGAAATACCTCGCTCCTCCAAATTATTGTTATCATTGATTAGTCTTGCTAAAGCAACAACAGCAAAGATAGCCAAAAAGAGAAGAGAAATATTGAATTTCATTTTGATTTGTTCAGTTAATTCTTATCAAATTTCGTTTTTTTTTCAAATTGTATTGCAATTAAGGAATTTATAAAAATTTTTAGTAAACCAATTATTTTTTAGAATTTTGGTTATTTTTCGCAATCACAGATAAATGGATCCTTTAAATATTCGATTTTGATCGTGAATGGGGTGTGTCGTATATAATACATAAAACTAATAAAGAAAAAAATGCAATACTTTTTAGGCGCGTATCGAAGATAAACGGGAAGGATCGACATCATTGTAATAATCATAAGTAAATTAATTAATACTTGATCGTTTTTTAAATTGTAAAAATCTTGTTTATATATGTAATTACACCTCCTGTGACATATCGTTTGACTGTTATTCGTTTTATTCGTTATTCGTTTATTCATTTTATTTGAATTATTCATAATACAACCCAATCTTAGTTCAAATTATTTGTAAACATTCAATGTAATTCATAATGAATAAAACAATCAATTCTTATTTGAATGGAAGCCATACTATGACTATTTGCTAGTAGGAAAAAAAATTTCATGCAATTAAATTAACCATTTAACTGGTTAAAGAATTTTTGTGCAGTAACTAAATTATAAATTCCAAGCAATGAATTAGTTATAGAATGAGGGTTTTATTGTGGATTGAATACAGTGCATATTCAAGTAATCTTGATATCAAATCAATATTAGTTAGGTATGTCACAATGCAATCTTTGAAATTTTGGCATGAAGTTTTATTCTATTTTAGGTAGTGATCTATATAATTTATTAATTGATTCATATTAGAAAATAAAGAGGATTTTTCTTGTATTGTATCAAAATCATTGCAATAAAAAGGATTATGTATTAACTTTATTAGCACTATAAATATGCAAATGATTATCTTCTCCACCACTTAGAATTAAATCTTGATCCCAGTCAATACATAAAATTTTTTTTTCTGATATTGATGAATCTGATTTTTGTTGAAAAGTGTATAAAGGTGTCTTGCTACGAATATCCCAAATTTTTAAAGTAGAATCAAATGATCCACTAGCCAACATAAATTGTGATATTGGTGACCATGATACACAAGATACCCAACTTTTATGTGAATCAAGTGTCAATTTAACAATAGCTGTATCTGTACATCCAATATACAAATATATTTATTATTTGTCAGTAAGTGATAAAAATGACTTTTTTTAACAGATAGACTACTTATTTATTTACCTTCTGCACGTGGATCCCATAATCTAAGTAGATGATCAGAATGCCCAGATGCAATTAGACCAGAAAGTTTGGAATATGCAATATCATAAACTACTTTATCACAATTCTAAAAAAATGAAAATGATCAAGTTCAGAATTCATCCAATTCATCCAATATTAATTTGTTTTGTTTAAATTTACCTTTGTATCTGTATTAACTCTTGACTCTATATCCCAAATTCTTATTGAATGGTCCCAGCCACCACTATATAATTTTCCTGTATCTTTAGAATCAAATACTACTGATGATATAGGCCCAACATGGCCATTTAGTGCAGCTAATGGAGTCTACTACCATAAGAACAATTATTGTTAAAATTGAAATTTTCTACATTTCCTATTTAATGATTTAATAATTAATATTCATCATGCCTTTATCTTTTTATTTTTATTGATTTTTCTACGTTTTACTGTGCTTTCCATTTGATAATCAATACCTTCTTGATCATCTGAGTTTGGTTCTGTAGTTGTCCATAACATAATTTTTGAATCCCAAGATGCACTGGCAAACTAAATGTATGTGTTGAAATTACTTCAAAAAATTGATATTTATTTATTTATCTATTAAAATTTATATGTACTCACCTCTGTACATGATGGACTAACTGCAACACTTTCTATGCTATTTTTATGTCCTTTACATTCATATAAAATTTCATGTTTCTCCTCAACATCATCATTATCAAACAATACCTAGATTTTCAATAAAATAATAAAATAAAATAAAACAACTGAATAGTAATAAGTATATATATTAGATAAAACAAACCTTCCAGGCATGAATGGTATGATCTTGTGATGCAGACAAAATTATACCCTCATCATCTTTTTTTTTTTGATAAAAATTAATAGAATTTTATTTATGCATATTTTGATTGAAATAATAATATAGTAATACCTATAACTGAAACCCATGCAACACTCTTTATTGGTGCTTTATGACCTTTTAATGTTTTCACACATATTCCAGAAGTATTCCAAATATGAACATGATTATCATAAGAGCCAGTTAAAAAAAATCTTGAAAAAAATTACTTTTTAATCAATTAAACAGCACTCATGAACTTTATTAGTTCCTTTTTTTTTAAAGTAGCAAAAATTACCGTTTATTGTAACCTTTTACTGAACTGACCCAATCATCATGTTCATATGTGGATAATGGTTTTGGTGGTAGCATAGATTCAACATATTCAATATCTATTATATTTTCCTAGAGTAATAAAATAATAATAATAATATTTATTGATCATTAGTAATAATATTGAAAAGGGAAAATTCATTCATTCAAATAGAATTTTTTTTTACAGATGATATTCCATTATTTTGTAAATATTCAGATAAACTTGTTCTTAAAAATTGGTTATCAACCATAAAATCAAAAGGTACTGGTTTATCTAAAATATCATATCATCAAAAAAAAAAAATATAAATAAGATTAATTTATGATCAAAGACAAACTGTATTCATTATTTACCAAAGCCAAGCAAATGATTAATTATTTCAGAAAGACCATATCGACGTAATTTAGTCGGAACTAGTATTGCAGATTCAGTAACTGCATATTGTTGTTGTTTGGTTGTGAAATGAACTTGAACTTGTGCTTCTTTGTCTTCCATTTTATCTAAAAAAATTTATAAGTAGATCATTGAAAAAATCTCGCATCTCAAATTTTTTTTAGGGTGTACAGTCAAACCTCGATAAGCCGAACTTTACTCACGTACGAGCATATCATGTGATTTATGACAATTTTTTTATTGGTTGATCAATTGTAATGTTAAAATTCGTCAAAAAAATTTTCATGAAATACTTTTATTGAAAATTAAAAGGACAACGGCATATTGTTTTTTAAATATAATCTCAAGTTTCTATTTTCCATCAGAACTTGTCACTGAGCGATATAAAGTTCATCATGTAATCTTTCAAAGCTTTAACCATTGGAATAAAATATGTATTGTGGAATTAACTACTGTATATAGCTGAAGATATGATTATGTTTTTAATACTAATATTAATTATTTTGAATTTATAATATAGTTAAAAAGAATGTAGAGGTAATTTTTCTTATTTCATAGAAAAAAAAAAATAGAAATCGCGGAATATGTATTTATACTATAATACACGTACTACTACTAATAATAATAATCATGTACCAGATAATATAATAAAAAAGGGTTTAACATGATAATCAGGTTTTTCTGATAATCAAGTAGTATTGCGACCTGGTAATTTGTTAATTATAGTAATAGTAATAATAATAGGGTTAATGGCTTAATATTATACAAAATAATATTTTATTACCTCAGAAAATCATCGTTCCTGGTACATTGTATCTTTGTATGTACGCACATACATATGTACGATGTAAAATTTCCTTGTACAAGGTGTATATTCTCTTCAAATGGGTAAGACTGTCCATTTTGTTTTCAATTAATAAATACTAATTTCAATTTCCAAACTCGCAGGAGAATGAAGAATCATCATCATAATCATCATCTTTAGATATTGATGAACTTATAAGAAAATGGTGAATGAAAAATTTTAAATTGCCATCCAAAATAAGTTTGCAAGAGGGTATTTTATTCGAATTTAAATTATGAAAGGTTAATTTCTGAGATTTGTATGTAGTTGATTTCTCTGATTTTACAAATTTGTTCATTAATTTACATAGCTTTATTATTAGCTCTGGTGATAAAAAAACACAAAAAATTATTTGATGATGAGGACTCTATAACATATTGAGAGTTTAAGCCCGATTTATATGTCTTATAAGTCACTACTATTACTATTACTGTCTACAACCGATTCTCTCTATAATGGACATTTTTTCATAAGCCAATGGTCTGTTATAGAGAGATAAACTGTATATATATAATTACTCATAAATATCATCCGAATTACAAATTGACAATAATCTCATGGAACGACCATCATCCCTCTATAATGGACATTTTTTCGTAAGCCAAATGGTCCATTATAGAGAAAGTGAACTGCATATAATTATTCATAATTTATCATCTGAATTACAAATTGATAACAACCTCCTGGACCATCTAATTAAATATAGTGAGATAAATATTATTCAAGTCCAATAAGAAATGCGTATAAATCAGAGCTTTTCTCTTTTATCCTTTAGTTTGAGGCTTCTCATATGCGTGAAATGATCAATACTGGATTGAATAAAGGTTATGGTGCCAAAAAACACTACAACTACCACTATTTTCATCAAGTCTTGTGAGTATTTGGATGTGTATCGAGTAAATATTATCAAAATCTTTCAACTAATGATTTTTTTGCCGATACTAGTTACATCTGAAAGATTTTACAAATTTGCACTTAGAATGTTGGTGGCGTATGAGTAATTGTTGGAGCTCCATTGTCGATTTGTGCCTTGTTGAAGTTTTGAATTTGTAATTCATCCGGTAAAACATTGTTATCTTTATATTTTCCTAATCTTTCATTTATTTCTACATCCTTCTTATATATATATAAAATTTATCTTTCAGCGTAGAAGGATGTCCAAGAGCATCCAACGAGAGAAATAACCGTGATTAAAACAATACAAATGCAAACAAGCAGTTCGGGTGAAGATGCAATGGTACGAGCTGAGAATTAGGTTCAATAGAAGAATATGTTTTAAATGAGGAGGGAAGAGTTTGGGAGGGAGTGATAACAATTAAAATACCTCTCAGACAGAAGTTTAAAAATGCCAAAGAAATTCTGATCGCTAAAGTATGTTTTTCATAATAATAAATTGCAACATGTATGTCAGCTTAAATTTATGATTTTAGAATAAGGCGATTATCGGAACAATTGACAATTTTAAACCGACGGTAAAAAAATTTATTTTTATTTATAATAAAATTTCTTTGATGTAGTTACATCTTAAAGATATATACTTTACACTCTTTAAAATTATTGGTTGTTTGTGTTTATCGCTTAATTATAATAAATAATATTTGATATAATTTTCAGGAATATGACTTTCTCATGTTTGATTTTCGTTCATTTTAAAAGTGGAATCTGGACCAGTCATAAATTACTTTGATTGTTAATAATATAAGATTTATTGATCATAAACAGATTTTTTACTTTAGAATTAAAGAAAAATATTGAAGCAAAAGTTTCGGGCACCTAAATGTATTGATTACGCAAAAATACACATACAAGGTTCCATGTAAAATTTTGTTTAAATGCACAAATAACTTTTGGTCCCTTAATTTTTAATATGCACCTTTTTTTTAATTCAAAATCTCCCTCCATTTAATATTAAGGAATAATCAATCTTATTCATTTTATAATAATAACAATTTTTAAGGGTTAGAGAAGGGATATCAGCATTATATTTAGAGACGTTAATTAATTGCCATCAAAATAGGAATTGAAACACAAACTTTTATTATTAAGAAATTTATAAATAATGTCGAATTTGGTAAATATTTTTATTTTTATTTAATTTGTATAAATTTCTAACTGATCAATTAACTCATGGCAAGAAATTAGGATTATGTATTTTGCAACGGCGAGAAATTTGTCATCAGAAGTAATTTCTGTGAATAGTTACAACAATAAAAATAATATAACATCTCTTCAAGAAATTATAAATATGTTTGCAATTAATATGGAATGTGTTGATTGATGACGTTAATAAGAGTGCGGTTAAATCTAGTGAAGTTGCAATAATTCCACCTGTTTCTGGTGGGTAATTAATTAAATATTCTACTAGTAAAAATATAAAAAAGTTAAAATGAATGTGAATAGGGACTTATTTAAATAATTTTATTTTAAATTATTTTGTTTTTCTTGTTTTTGATTTAAAGACATTTTGTCTTTTTGATTTCACTAAAAATTTGGCTTTCTTTTTTGGTCTTTTTTTCTCTCCATTATTACCATTATCTTTCCCATCATCATCATCACCATCTAAATTTGGCTGGGAAATGTAAATAATAAAATTGAATAATATTAGTGAATAATAATAATGATAATAATAATAAAAGCATTGTTATATATATATATATTATTTATTTTCAATGATAATTTTACCTTTCTTTTTAAATTATTTTTAATATTTTTCATATTCTTTTTTATATTTTGATTGGTATTACTACTAATATCCTTATTATTAGCATTAGCATTATCATCATAACGGCTATTGTTGTTGTGAATGGATTTTTTTGATTTTTCGATTCTTCTCTCTCTTTTTTTAATAATTAAATTATTTTCAATAGAGAATTCCACTGTTAACCTTTTCCCATCACCATATATTTCAGGATTATTGTTTAAATATCTTAAAATAGCTAATGCATGTGAATGATATGTGGTTTCAATAAATCCATAACCTTTTGGTTTTGGCTTTTGTGTCTTTGGATCTATTCTATCTTTGGATCTAATTATTTTAGCCTGCACAGGAAGAATAACAGTAGATTAATATAACCTATTAGTATAATAGGTAATACATGGTATTTATAATATAAATAGCTTACCTGTATAATGTGTACTTTTTTATTCCATCCTTCACTCTTCTCACCAGCTGATAAATCTTCTCGTTCATCATTTTTGACTTCATTTTTAAATTTCTGAATACTGTTTATTGCCAATTCTTTTAATTGCCTTTCGTCAACTGTTAATGGTAGATTACGAATTGATAATCTTGTCTTAGATATATAAAGATTTGGATTCTTGGTTAACAGATTTTTTCTATATGTAAACGAATCAAATCGCTTATTAAATTCTGATTTTGGTAAATTTTTAGCTGCAAATGTATCAGGAAATATAACTATTTAAACATTGATCAAATAAAATATTAATCATTAGTATTGTGATTGTGATTACGATCACGATTAAGGGTATTTTGGAAAAAAGATATATATTAAAAAATCATTATTATTTGATATTAACCTCCTTCTTTCATTAAATAAAGATTTCTTTTATCTTGACTTTGCCTCTTAACTTTGTTATTTTCCATTAATTTCTTTGCCTCAGTTCTATCAACAGCTTTAACAATTGATAAAACCCTTCCTTGTAAAGTGAATTTTTGTACTTTAGAATCAGAAGGATCTGGAGTAAGAATTGATTTATGATAAGTCAATTCTTTTTTCTTATTTGCATCCCCCCTCCTTTGATTCTTTTGATTATTATTATTATCCTCATTATGATTATTTTGAAAATCATTCATCATTTTCTGCACATCCAATAAACAATTATTCGCATCTTGTGTTTCTTTGAAATTAACAAAGCCCGTGCCTCTTGAATGTCCAGTTTCTTTATCTCTTGTTATAACACAATAAACCAATTCTCCGTATGGAAGAAATCTAACATATAAAATATATAAATAATATTATAAATATAATGAATAATATTAACATTATTAAATACATTTCGCTTAATTCTTCTTCTGTGGCATCAAAAGATAAATTCCTAATGAATAAAACATTTTCGTATGTTTGAGTATTAGCTTCGTTTTTAGAATCTTTACTCATTTTTAAATTTTTTTTTTAGATGGGAGGAGGAGGATCTATTCCAAATTATTTACTTAAATTCTTGATTATTATTGGTTAACAAGTAAACCTATTACTATCAATAAGACCTACAGTGCGCGAAAAAAGTAATGAGAATGACATTTTTATTCATTGCACGACAAGAAAAGGTTAAAGTGTATAAAATTTTACAGATATACTGTCAATGATACGATAAATAAGTTTACTTAAGTACTCAATAGTTTATCTTATTACCATTACTTGCAATTGCATCCTCCAATCCTACGAACTAAATTAACAAAATTTTTAGTTTTGATTCCTTCCCACTCTTTCTGAATTATCTCAAGGAAACAATTTGTAGTAACTGGTTTTTTTTTAACTAATAATTTGTTGACTTCTTTCTCCACACGACCATTTAAAATTGCCCATAAATTTTCAATTGGGTTAATATCTGGACTATTGGATGGCCATTCCATTATCTTTGGACATCATTGCACAAGAAGTTCCATGGTTTCCTTAGCTTTATGCTTCGGATCATTATCCTGCTGGAACATCCAATTTTTTCCCATGATGGCATTTGCATTGTCAAAGAAATTTTCAGTTAAAATCTTACGGTAAAGGGCACTGTTCATAATATCCGTAAAAAGAAAGAAGTCAACTGGACCTTTTACTGAAAAGGCACCCCATGCATGAATTTTATATGGGTGTTTTACCATAGCTTTACTTGGAGGCTGTGTGCCGACCTTATAAAACACCTCTTGAGTATTTCGGAACGTAGTTTCATCAGAAAAAATAACCTTGTTCCAGTTTTGTTTCTTGTATTTTACGGCAAATGTTACTCGATTTTGTTTGTGACTGGCTGTAAGAAGAGGGATAGATTTTGCAACTATACTGCGATATTGCATGTTATGAAGCTCATTGAGCACTGTCCGATTACTGACATTTAGATCAGGATGATGAGCATTTAAAATATTTGTGAGTTCAGTGCTTGTAGAGAATTTATTTGCTGAGATGAGTTGACCGAGATGACGACGTTGTTTAGGAGAAAATTTCTTTGGCCTGCCAGATCGGGATAGAGGGTCCAAAGGAATATCATCTTTGAGATTTTTGATGTATTTGTATATAGTGGAAAGTGGAATAGAAGTCAAATCATGAAAAGTATCGGCATCACGAGTTCCAGCCTCCCACAAGGATTATAACGTTGTTTAAATGAAGTTTCGGTCATGATGTATGGAAGATAAAATTGGAAAATACATACAAAAATCAAAACAAATTATAATCACATTATCTAATAACATTGTTAAACCTGTGATATAACCTGTTTTTTTAACTGGTTGAATATGGTGAAGAAAATCGAGTTTTATTATGATCTATTATATTTATAGCTAATTGTGGCTTCATAAAAATCATCATCGTTGCTATTGCCACTAGTTAAACACATCCTGTCACAATTAAAATGGTCAGTAAGTCCCTTATAAGTTGATCAGGTCTCTTTCCATGTGCAAAAAAAAAGTTCCTTACGTTACAGGTAGCATTAACATCTCGATTCCAATGTGTCAGACAGACTGATTTGCTGACTTTGACAGACCAGAATTTTTGATGCTTATCAAAACTAACCATCAACCAATTTTGAAAATTATCTGCAAATAATTATAGATAATATGCACAAGTTTGTTTCTATCACCTATATCTTTTTATTGTAAAATATGATTTCCTCTAAGCTGTTCCTGTGTACAGAATTGATAAAATTTTAAACCAAGGTGTAAATAAACATTGTTCTTTCCTAAAATCAAAGTTATTAACTCTGGATCCAGAAAACAGTACATATAATAACAATATTTGATACTGTTTTCCATATTTGTAATGAACTTTATCAAATAACTGCTCAGCAAAGTTCAAATGATCAGCATGTTATTTAACTAATTAACAATTCAAAAGTTCAAATAGTTCAAAAAAAGATTTGAACCAGTTAAATTGCCAACACTGAATTTGACCCAGCTGCAGCAGTAACCTGTTTGTCAAAATAGGGTCCCGAAACGGGTCATCCTGCAAGTTTTAATCAAAAGAATTTTATCTGTGTAACGCAATCCCGCACTGAATTTCATGTGTATAGTAATAGTAATATTAAAGATAAAAGTTCCGGTTGGAGCAACACTTGATGTTTTTAGTTATATGAGGATGCATATTTAATACTTGATTAGTTAAATAAATATAAAAAATTTTTTTAATAATTAATTGATAATCTACCATTGTTTTATAAATTAACATCCAGATACAATATTGTCTTAATGCAGCAGCAGCAAAAATGATACTAGTGGTGATAATGTTGATGGATCAAACAGTAGTAGCAAAATATCTAGTATAACATTAGCAACTTTAATAGAGGAGAAAGTGGTATTGATTGCACTAAATAAATTTAATGAATGACAAAAATGAAAATATATATCTATATTATAATCTACATTGTTATAATAACAATAATAGTTTTTTTAAACCTTAATATAATCATCTATGCATTTATTAAAATCCTAAAAATTAAAATTATTATTTTTTTTTAATTAAAAATGTTTTTGAAAATAACAATATTATTTATCACATAGTCAATATTATTACCGTATTTTGCTTGAGTTTCCCTCTTTGTTTTTTTATTAGTTGCAAATTGTTCCTTTAAATCATTTTCCATTGAAGTTGCTTGATATGCCAAATACATTAAATTGTGTTTTCTTTTTTGTACCTTACTTGGCTTCAAATTCTATAATAATAGAATATATTTTAATAAAAATTATATATTATTTAAAAGACAATGATGTTAATTAAATATTTACTGAGTGGCCACTTCCAGTTCCTTTTGAAGGTTTTGTTATATCTGCCATTTGTGTTTGCCATGCATCTGCCATTTGGTCTGCTGCATTGATTTCTTTGATTTTGATCGGGCCTTCTTTTCCTCTTCTGCCACCTAATTTTTGAATCTAAATAAAAGAATTTTTAAATAATAATAATATATAGCAAAAAATTAAGAAAGATCATATAAATAAATACCACTTCATCATCAGGTATCCATTCAGATTGTATTTGTTTATTATCTTGTATTTGTTGTTGTTCTATGGATTGATCGTGATAATAAACTTGATTATTTGTATATGTACTAGTGCTACTTCCTTCCCAATTATTATAACTATAATGTTCATTAGACAAAAATTCATTTGATAACGATTTTGGATTAAGATGGGAAGAAGGAGAGAAAGTAGTAGTAGAAGAATCAGTTTTTAATATATTAGAATTTTCAATTGTTGATGAGACATTAAGTTTTACACTGGCAAGATTTGGCTTATTTGATGCTTTATCTTTAATTAAATTTTTTGGTGCAGGTAATAAAGAAAGTAGATCACTACCACCCCTGCCATTATTTTTTATAGTTTTTTTTTCGTCTTCTTCACTTTCTTCGTCTTTGGTGAAAGAAGGTAAATCAATCACTATTTTTACAGGACCATCTTTCTTTTTTTTTGGTGGTGGAAGTAATGAAGAAAGTTCGTTTTTACTTGTTGTGGTCGTTTTTTCCTCTTCTTCTCCACTACTATAAACATCTGAACTATAATCCGCAACAAGAGACATTTTTTTTACTATTACTATTTATAATGTCGAGCGGATTTTATTATTTTGCAGATCTTCCTAAACTATCCTGTTATGTGCGCAGTGTAACTGGTGCAGATTTCTAATACTCGCATATTCTACCTTTAAAATTTAAAAATGTCATTGCCCACCTTATGTTCGCATTAATAAGAGATGCGGCGGATATGAGATATGACGAGGACCTCGGATAATTAATTATATTTGAACTGGTATGCAAGAGAACATAAAAAGTTGTAAATTCTACCTTAATGCTATTTTATATGGTGTAGATCATCTATAATCAATTAATTGCTTATAGTAACAATTGGTCAGCTCCAAAATACTAAAACAAAAAATTTTTATATCATTTTAAAAAAGTTCATGACTCAAGCTTCAAAACTTATTGGCTAGATTTTCTTAAACTAAAAATTGGCAGAGCCTTAGGATTTTGAAAATTCCCAAATTTTGTTATATGTTTAAGAAATTGAGACTAATAATTAGTTCTTGAAAAATTACTGGATAAACAAAATAAAATGAAATCAGATCTCGCAATCCTGTCTAAGAAAAAGGAGTGTATGGAATTGGTAATTAGTAAAATGAAAAGAAGAGTTTATCACTGGCAAGATGCTATTGATTATATCCTAAAAAACATGAAAGACTCACAGAGTGAGGATGCTATCATATCTAAAGAAAATCATGCTGATAATAACTGGAACCTTGATTCCTTTTATAAGTGAGTCTTATAGTGATTTTATCATAGAATATGATTCTGTGTGTTTTGCTCATATCTGTTTGGATTCAAAGCAAAAGGCTGTAAAGGTTTACATGAATACATTTTATGGTGAGGTGGGTGATAGTCTTTCCCCATTCTTTTTACACCACCTTGCTGGAGCCATCACTTCATCAGGTCAGTTTAATATCAAGCTTGTTGCGGAATGCATACTAAAAAAAGGATATGAAATTCAATATGGTGATACTGATTCATTATATCTCTCCTGCCCCAAAGATAATTATAAGAAATGTGATTTGGCATATAGAAACAATTCGATCTCAACACTAGAGTATTGGACCGAAATGATTAAAATAACTATGGGAGTAATGAAGAAATTATGCAACAAAGTGAATACCATGCAGCTGATTACTTTTTCTCTCTAACCCCCATGTACATCTCAATATAACAAACCACATAACAGCAATAATCAATAAGGTAAGTAATACATATGCCAATAAAGGTGACATCAAAGTACTTGCCACAATAAAGAATTGCTCCCATCCCTTCTATTGGAATCTGAGAATGTGATTCAATCAGAGGTGGGATATCATTCCTCTGCTGTGTAAGATATGGAGTCACATTTTTTACCTCCTGAGATTGGGGTATAATATCCTCACTAATTTTGTTAATAACAGTTTCATTATCTATCTACCTTGGGGCTGATCTCAGTATCAGCTTTTAGGGATTCAGATATAGAGTTAACTATATCATCGTGAGTTGACACATTAGTATCAATCTTATTTTCTTCCATACTTTTTCTTCATACTAAATATTGTTGAGACTTTTAGTAGAAATACTATCCGCAGAGATATTATTACTTTGCAATGAGGTTATATGGGTGTTTATCTGTTTTCAAGAAATCAGGTCTGTGATTATTGGATGGGGGTGTACCCAATAATTCAGTTACTATTTTTCAGCAAAGTTCCTGTCTCTTCCGAGGGCAAAAAGGACACCATGTTCTTAATTTTTTACATGATTGAGACTTGCATACCATGCTTTTGTCCACATTGCCATTTTAATTTAGCATGTGCACTGTTATACTTTTTGGAAAGACATAATCCATTATTTTGTGTCGCAATTTTTCTTTCCTCTTTGATAGAGAGTTTTGCATTACCTGCACAATGTGGATACCAAGTATCCAAATTTCTTACACATGCAAGACTTAAACTCCATTGATGTCCTTTACTACATTCCCATAAAAGTGGAGAGTGAGATTGATATATTTTTTAGACAAGCATCTCCCTCCCTTATGGTATGCAATATCAATAACAATAGAAATATCAAATTTAGTATGGGATACACATTTTATACACCATGTTTTACAGGACTTCATATATTATTGAGAGTTGTGAACCAAGTATGATTTCTTTACATTAGAGGTTGGAATCAACTAAAATAGTTGACTAATTTAATTGACTAAACTTTTTTTTTGAATGACTAATAGTTGACTATTAATACTACTAATACCAATACTAATACCAATATCAATACTTGCTAATATTATTATTGTCTGACCAATTATGATTTTTGCGTTTTATCATTCAAAATGGAAAATTTTTATGTGGAAGAGTATCAATACCATCAATATGATGATGACAACAATAGTAGTGTGTTGTTGATGATAATTTTACATGTGAATGAATAAACACTTCCAATACAAGATCCAATAGTTCATTGGCCTCAAGCTCCAATGATTTAAGCGGTGGTTCCAGGAGACCTTTAAAAAAACGAATCGTAACACATAGTTTTGTGTGGAAGCATTTTGAAAAAGTGAAAGATTCAAATGGAAATGAATTCGTAATTTACAAATTAAAAAAAAAATATTATTATTATAAAAAAAAAATTTAATCGACTAAAGAAATTTTTGACCAACTAGTAGTCGACTAAGGATTTTTTAGACGATCCCAACCTCTAACACACATCGAGTATATTTTATAAAACTTGCTTTCCAAGCTTTATAGATCTCTCCAGTGTTGGTTAATTAGTTTTAGAGATTCATAAAAAACAGTTTTATAAACCCAGGTATGTTTTTTTTTATTTATTTTTATGTTATTATTAATTAATATTTTTCATATATTTAGGAATGTAATGATTAAATCAAAAGGTATTTACATGATTTCTTTTTCCAAAGGTTAATGGTTAAACGAAATCAGAAAGAATTGTTATATGATTTATTATTAATTATGATATATCCCCCTGTAATAACAATTATACTACCAAATTATCAATCACTTTTTTTTTAGATCTGGTGGTTTACGCGACCATATTTTATTTATTAATTAATTATTTTTAGAAAATTCAACATCAAAAATTCTAGTTGATATATATATACCTGTAATAACAATTATACTATTAATTATTACCCACTTTTTTTAGATCTGGTGTGCTATCAGAAAGAATTATTACGCGACAACCAATTAGTTATTATTATTATATGTGACTACTATTATTCTTTTCATAAAACATTAATTTAATTTATTCTATATATTTTAGAAAGGGAACATGCAAACCAACCTGCAGTAAGATTTCTATTTATTTATGCTTTCAATTTAAAAAAATTTCTAGACTAGTCTTAACACCGTACATTACTTTCAAGTCAATTACAAATTCTGCCCGGAAATATGGAAAACTTCAAACAGAACAGAGCATGGACTGATGATTAACTCAAAGTTGTCAAATCACAAGGGTGATGTAGCACGTACATTACTAATCCATAATCTTTCAAAATTCACCATTTTATCATGTTAGTAACATTTAATTAAAGATGGGAACCGCAACTCAATTTTCATATCTGCAATTAGTTATTACAACTAGTCGCAATTAATCGAGGAGCCATTTTTAGTAGACCACTTATTAATTAAATTTATTCAACAATTTATCCATTTTATTAATTAATTATTATGTAATTAAATTTATTCAGTAAATGCTCAGTAATTTATCCGAACCTTATCCATTATTTTTTATTTTATTTTAACGCAAGAAATCAACGAAATCAATCCGGTGCAACGTTCAATCTCTATTTCAAGGTTTAATTGTTGATTTTTTTGGATTTTTTTTAAAATGATTTAATGTCTTTTATCTATAAAAAGGAATTTGCAGTTTCACAAAGTTTGTTGCGTTGTGATTATACTCTCTTTTGTTAAACTTGATTTTTGGGGAAGGAATTTTCTATTTTTGGGAAATGTTAAATTGCAAATGTTCATTTTTTTTTTTACGTGTAAAAAATTGATTTGCAGATCAATTTATTTTCTTTCCAAAGTCGTAAAAACCTTTCTGCTTTCAATGACACCTGACAATCTTGCATTTTTTTCTCCTGTTAGTCTTTTAGCTTGTGCTTGATTTTCACTGCCATCTTCTTCTGTGTTGAGACCAACATGAATTTAATAATAATAATTATTATTTACAAGAATAAGAAAAGATCAATTTTTTTTTTGTCATGAAGACAAAAAATGCATTATTGTCTTTATGTCTATTATACCGAAGTAAAATCGTTATATTTTAAAGAATTATTACCTTTTTGACCAATTAATGAAAGAGATGTTAGCAAACAATTGTTTTTGTTTATCAATTATATCTTAGCAAACAATAAACCATTACTTTTTCGGTTAACAAAACTATTAATTTCTTTGATAAATGAAGAATTGTGAGCTGTTGCTTTTCGATCAATTAATATTATGTCGATGTTTAAAATATTCGTGTTATTGTGACTTTTAAAAGACGATCCTAATTGTCATTCTAATGCTAAATTGGGAAGAAGCAATGTTTAAATATATATTAAGAGGAAAATCTTGTCCCTTTTAACTTCAACTCTCTAATTATTACCTTTACTGTTATCTTTACTATTGTTTGTTTCAAACACATATATTGATTGCTATCTTTATATTTTATAATTATTAAAAATATCACTACCATTATCATCGTCATCTTATTTTCTCAATTATTACCAAAAATGACTTCAATTTTTACTGTCTTCTGTTAAATTTTGAATTGCGGGTTTATCGATGGAACCGCTACATACAGGAGTGATAAAGGAAGTCAAATTTATAAAGACATCATTTTCAAAGGATTTCCCAACCCTGAAAAGTATAAGCAAAATAATTGTGCGAAAGGAAATTTACCACTTTGAAATTGATGGCAAAAGTGCATCAAGGCAACAATTTCCTCTCCAAAATGTATTTGCTTTGACGGTTCACAAAACCCAAGGTTTAGCCTTACCACACATAACGCTAAATGTCGACGAAAACATGTTTGCAGAAGGTCAAGCATACGTTGCGATGAGCCGAACCATTTCTCTGGATAAGTTGCACATCTTGGAATTTGATTATTCCCAGCTAACAGTCTCTAGAGCGGCCTTAGAAGAATACAAAAGATTGGAAGTTGTGAATAACAATGGGTTGCAATCGTTGCAATCATTATAAGTAATAACACCAACAACAATAATGACAAATGTTATAAATAATAATACTGACAACAGCAACAATGATAATGGTCGCCTGTCTCCCCTCCTTGATGATTGTGTAAAAAAAAACCCCCCCGTATTTATTAACGAAAGAATACAACTCAATCAAATCAGTGCAACATACTTTGTAACAATTTAGAAAAGATTGGCAACGATACTATCTCTCTTTGGAAATTTTCGAAAGAAAAGGAAAATTTTCGTTTCACAAAATTGATCATTGATCACTCCCCCAAATTTTTTTAAAACGTTCAAAGTTGTATTTATAAGTAAAAAGAAATCATTTGATTAAAATCGAGCCTTTTCCAAAAATGTGGAATTAATTAAGCTTTTTTGAAAAAGATCCTTTCCTGCTACTAAGAATATCAGCAAGAAATTAATCCATTATTGATTTAGTATTAGCATCGCCACTAGAAAACAATTTGGAATTAATTCATTTATTATTTAAAAAAATTATTTAATTAAATTTAAAGAAATCAAGTTTTTTTTTGAAAATATTCTTGCCCTTTTGAAAATGTAACAAAAAACGTAACGAATTCAAAATTAATTTTATTATATTAAAAATGATCATGCCTTTTTGAAAGTGTGAAGGAAAAAACGTAACGATTTGGAACCAATTTTTCTAATATGTTTGCTGAAGGACAAGTGTATGTTGCAATGAGTCAAGCTCTCTCATTGGAAAAACTGCAAATCCTTGATTTTGATTATTCCCAATTAAAAATTTCTGGGGCGGCTTTTGTAAAAGAAAATATGCTTTGTAAAAAAGTTGAATGTAATTAATAGTCGTGATGCATTAAATTTTTAAATTCCTGAAAAAATTCCACGCTGAATGCTCGTGTAATGTGATGATTACACGAACTAGCTACCCAATGAAATTTGTTGTCTGTGAAACGTGAACTTGATATATTAACATGACCGGGAAAACTCTATTGTATATATGTGACCTCCAAATTAAATGACAAATCATATTAATGCGAATTCTTGGTTTTTTATAATAATAATTATTATTATGCGAAAATTATTAATAATGCGAATTAAAATAGCCGAGGACATATGAAATTATCTTTATTGACTAAAATATTTAAAAGAAGAATTAATATTAGAATAAGAACGTATTCCCAAAAAATAAACTACTTCTCGTGGTGTAATATGAATTGTAATGTCTCCTGCCAAATTTCACATGAAAAATACTGTTGTGATACAGGAAGATCCAAAAATCCTGCCGGCTTTTCTACCCATGAATGTCCTTGCCCACATTTTTCATAAAACGTAATAACTCTTGATAATTGACTCCAAGTGAAATAATTTGACCACATTTACAAATAACTTTTTTTTATTAGTGACATTTTTTAAATTTTTTTTAAAGTTTTTTATCAGTACATATTAATATGTATTTATTATTATTATTATTGTGAATATAAAATAAAGCGAATTATTTATTATAGTGTAACCGATAATAATAACATTTTTTATTAATAATGCGAATCAAGTGTAACCGATAATAACATTTTTTATTAATAATGCGAATCAAGTGTAACTTATAGATGGGTGTCTAAACTAAATTATTTAGACAATGTCAGTATAAATTAATTTAGACATTTATATACACGTGACTTTTAGTTGTATTTAAAGCAAATCATTACTTTTTATATTAATTTAGACATTTAGAGCATAGTGGAGATTTGAAATGTTACATCAATTTTTTATATTGCGCAATGTAACTTTACAATACACGGCAAACATTCTGGCAATAAAAAGTAGTGATAAACTGGATTCGAATCGGATCTCAACTTGATCTCCAATTTAGAGAGGTAACAACTAATATACTGGTGAGCAATGAGTTCTGTATAACATTTCGTGTAACAACAAATTTTTACTATGCTGACATTTAGACATTTTTGTCTAAATACTGTTTTGACCTTAAACAAACCCAAAAACAATTTAGACGCCCATCTATAAGTGTAACCGATGACATTTTTTATTTTTCTATGTCTGGGAATCAGTGTAACCGATAATATATTTAATATAAAAACGGAGACCTTTTCCGTTTTCTATCAATGCGAATCTATGGTGAGGCGGTCACATTTTTTTTTAAAAGTACTTTCGAATCGTAGTGTTGGCGGTCACATTCAATAGAGTTTTCCCGGTCCCGTTGATGTGGTCTTCTAAAACTTGTTTGAATATATAATTAAATGCATATCGGTGAAACCTCCATTTTTATGAAAATTTATTAATATAAACGGAAAAAATACCGAGTTTAATAGCGGGAAAACACCAAGACTAATCACGGGGTAAATTTTTACGCAGCTGCTTAAAAAGTATTAATTGCGGAAAAACGATTATCTAAAAATTAGAGATTTCATGAAGCTTTCTTTATTTTCAAATTTAGTCATTTCTGGAGGTTTGCAGCTTGCAAAAGGATGATTTTAGTAGTGGATTTGTTGTCCAAAATTCAAAAATCGTTATCATATAAAACAATACTTGAAAATCTTACTAAATACATAAAATGTTCTCACAAATAATTCTGTTGTACGCAATTCGTCATTTGCGTGTTTTTCCCAATTTAGTAATTTGGCTTTTAAAAATGTCCACAAAAATCCCCAAATTGATGCCTAGCCCGCCAATATTATTATTATTATCGGATATTTTTGTGGGCGGATACGATTGTATTTCAGAAAAAAAAAAGTACTATAAATCACATGACAAAATAAATTTTGAAACGTATTTTTTTTTTATCTTTACCATTATAACAATATAACTAAAGTCCAAAAATCCACTATTCCTACATTTGACTCCTACATATATATAAATAAGTTATTGGGCGCAGCGGCCAATATCATGACATCCTGGATGTTACTGAAATTGTCCAATACCTTGTCTATAATGGACAATTACTAAGTGAAGCCCCGCCATATTACTATAATGAACAAACATTCAAAAATACATATCTGACAAGAAGTTTCATTATTGAGAGTTAACTGTATTTTATATTGAAAAAACTAATAAAGAATATTTCAAAATGAATTAATATATATATATGTTTATAAATAATTACATAAAAAACATTTTGTAGGGTAATAATCTCCCTTTAGAAATTAAAAATTAACTCTATATTCGCTGATCAAATTTCTTAGGTATCACAATTTTAAATTGTTGACCTGCATATTTTCAACAAATATTTTATTTCACTGTTAAAAAAAAATTTTATTTATAAAAAAAATGATTTGGAGGTTCCTTAATAAGATATTGTCTCCTGTATTTTATCAACATGCTAAATTTTGTGCGTCTCACCAAGTCTCTGTAATGGTAATAACAATTTTCATTGTAATACCACTTTGTTATCCAGCTTTCGACACTTATTACCTAAACTCTATAAAAGAAGACACGAGTAAATCTTTCTTCTGGGAATCCCCTTCTTCAAGAACTCCAATCACTGAAGAAATTTTTGCTGAAAAATGTGGAACTAAGCCTCCTTTACGTGTACAACAAATTAAAATAAGCACGACGAAAAATAACAAACTACAAAACGTCTTGGAAAAAGACATGTTACTATGGACTTTAAATTTGCAAGAGCAATTATCAACTACTTCCATAACTTATCCACATAATACAGTTTCTCCACTAATATCCTCAGTTTTAATTGAAGCCAACAACAAAAACAATCCAAAAAAAGATCCTCTTCCTTACACGCTTTCAAATCTTTGTTTCAAGCCTATTAATGATAACCGCTGTCTGATACATTCTCCACTTGAATATTGGTCAAACAATGCACAAAGATTATTGAAGGATCATTCTATTTTCAATACAATATCAAAAGCAAATAAAACCAATTCTTTCGACATACCAATTCCAATAGATTCTGTGTTTGGTAATCCTGTTTATGATAAAAGAACTGGTAAAATTATCTCTGCAGATTCAATCATCCTCACATATTTCTTTAAAGATATTGGCGATGATTGTAATGAAGGTGAGACCATTGCAATTTGGGAAATGTTATGGAAGAAAATGGCTGAGGATGACAGTCATTCTCATTATCGTGAAAATTCGAGGATAAAGGCAATTGACATTTCAACTTCTCATGATGAATCAAAACATTTACTTTATGAGGTATAATAATATTTTATTACTATTGATATTTGATATTATTGATGTTATATTGATTGATATTTGATATTATTATTGTTGTTATTGATAATTATAATACTATTTCCAAATAATTAATTAATCATAAATTAATTCATCAAATAATTAATGTTTTAGTTCAACTATAATAATAATTCAGCTGTTGACCTTGATTCCGGGAGATCTAATATTTCCGCTGAAGTGGTTCTTCTTATTGTTGAATATTTAATATTATTTTCATATATTTCATTATCACTTAGGCGTTTAAATTCTGTTAAATCTAAAATTGGTCTTGCTTTTTCAACAATTGCTCAACTACTTGCCTCACTAATTATTTCACTTAGTATTTGTTCATTATTTGATATCACTCTAACTCTTCTATCATGGTTAGTAGTTAATTAATTAAATAATCACTCATTTTATTTTATTATTTTTATTAACGTGATTATTTTTTTGTCAATAATAGGAAGATGTTACCATTTGTAATTATGATTATTGGTGTGGAGAATGTTGTTACTTTGACAAAGGCTGTTACTTCTACTTCAATGGGATTAGAAGTTAAAGAAAGAGTTGCTAAAGGTATTTTATATTATTTTATATTAATTTATTTTATCTACAAAATACAGCACATTTATATGTGTGATATATTTATAGGACTTGAAGGTGTTGGAAATTCAATAACCAAAAATGTCGTAACTCGATTGTTATTATTACCATTATCATGTGTGATCAATGTTGATTCTCTTCAAGAATTTTGTATCTTCATCTCTGTGACAATGATCACTGATTACTTGTTACAAATGTCACTCTATATCACCATTTTATCAATTGATCTTCGTAGATTAGAGGTATATTTAAAAAAAAAATTTTTTTCTTTTTTCTTTTTTAATATTTCTTCTCTAATAATAATAATATTTTCACTAGATATCAGATTTGTATAACCGAAAAGTTATTACGCCTATCACTAAATCCAACAACATTCGTAAATTAAGTGTCTCTGTTGAATCAAATTCAATTATTTCCAAAATTTCTAATAGTCGAAATAAAATTGCAAGTTTTATGATGGTAATTTATAAATTTATTTACACTATTTATTCTATATATAATATTATAAATTATACATTTATATTTTGTTTACTTTAAAAATTAGGCTTTACTTATAATTACAAGTTTAACAAATGCTTACAAAGTAAAAACTGATTTATTATCATTGACATTTGTATCTGATTTTTTTGGCAATTCAACTGTGCCAGAATCAAATTTAAATACAACGCTCTGGGAAACTTCAACTGCTACAACTACTGATAAATTTTGGGACATAGTTAATCCTCAAAAATCTGATCAATATTTTGAATTCCGTCCAATGAAATTTATTTCAATAATTCAAAATTTTGATGGTGCTGATACCAACAATCAATCAAACAATAACCAAAAAAGCAACAATAATGGTTTTTTATCAAATATTTTAATAATGAATTTCGATAATTGGAAATCATTTTCAATCATAACATTAAAGTATATTATTTGGTTTATAAAATTCATCATTGCCCCAGCTATTGCTATCATCTTTGCAACTTCTTCATTGGTTAGTAGTCTAGTATCAACATCTGATCAAACTGACAAGTTAAAATCCATGTATTCAATATCTCATAATCAAAATAGAATTTCTTTGCCATCAAATTTCAATAATAGTAAGAACAACAATTATAATAATGCTAATAAAATCAATGGCTTATCAATAGAAACAACTTCAACATCTACTAAATATTTTGCTACTCCTCGTGTTGTCACATTGAGAGGATGTCATTCTGCTGATGTGGACTTATTATGTGCTAACTCTTACAATAAGATAATCTCAACAGGGATTGACAAACATATTACCTCATGGAATGGAAAACGTGGCATTCCATTAAAAAAGCTCGAGCGTTACTTGAGGAGGTGTGACACATGTAAGTGTAAAACTACTGGTGGAAGAAAGAAATGTATATCATGGCCTGTTAGAGCAATGTGTATGAGTGAACAAACTGATTTGGCTGCTGCTGGTTTTGAAGATGGTGTTGTGAGAGTTTGGGACTTAAATTCTGGTCAAGCTATGTTTATATTAAAAGATACTGTGGAAGATGTTGAGTCACTTATAAATACAATGAGCAGTTATTCAACAAAAGAACGTGTCACTTGTCTAAAATTCATTGCTTCCCCTTCATTGCCACCTCACAACTCATCATCATCCAGCTGTGATGGTGAAGATGATCATAATGGTAATCTTAATCATAATAACTATTCAAACACTTTTATGTCAAGGTCTTCTTCATTATCTTCGCTGGAAAATAACAAATCATCTGTTATTTTGCTTGCAACATATCGTAATGGTTATTTTCGTGAATGGGATCTTGTGTCTGGTCAAGTTGTACATACAATATTCACACATCAAAAAGGTGGCATAACTTATCTTTGTGTTGTGGGTGAAGATGAAAAGCAAGATTATAATCACGATAAATTAGTGGTTTTCACTGGTGCTAGAGATGGTTCAGTAAAATGTTGGGCTAGAAATATACATTATTCTCATAATAATGAATCAACTCCAAGCAATCATCACAATAACAGTAATGATTCATCATCATCACAACCACATAAGTTTCGATGGGATCTATTATACACAATACCTGGAAGACCAAATTATGCTATAACATGTATTGCAACCAAAATAATTAAAAAGGATAGTATTGGTATTTTGGTGACTGGTACTTCTGATGGCCAGGTTAATGTATATGATTACCGAACAAGTAAACTTATTGTAACATTGAGTAAAGGTTTACTTGCAAAACAGAAATCTAAAAAAAAACATAAAAAACCAACATTACAAAAACACTCTTTGCTTCAACAACAATATCGTTTTGATAGTAATGGTCTTATTAATGGTAATGGCAAAATTAATGGTAATATACATTTTCAAAATTCATCATATTCAGATCAAGAATGGGATGATGATGATTATGATGATTATGATACAGATGAAGATGATAGTGAAGATGATGAATTGTCACATGAAGATTCTATAACAAATATAATAATTCATCCACTTAAAGAAAAAAGCTGTCCGTGTGGCAATACTGAAGAACCAGGTGGTTTCACAATCGTTACTTCATCAGTTGATGAAAAAGTTCTTGTCTGGCAATTAGTTCGTAATGTGATGGATTGTACATGTATTTCATTAAATTTTGATTACCATCTCTCTAATAATAAAGCCAATAAAAAAAATTTATCGCCATCATCAATAACATCTGTAACAAATAATATAAATGATAATTTAACAAGATTCAAAAATAATGTTTCAAATCAACTTAACAATCATCAAAAAGTAGCAGAATGGAATGGTGTTGTATCATATCAATCCAAATTCATAGGACATATAAGTCAACTTGGTGGTTCGGCAATTGTACTTGCTAGAGAACATGTGGTTGGTGTAAGAAAAGTTAAAAATTCAAAGAATAAACAATGTCATGGAGCTGAAGGTGAATGGGAGGTATGGATGTTGGATATTAATGAACCTCAAGCTATCGAATCAAATAATCTTTGTACAGGTGATAATAATGATATAGATAATGAAGATGAAGATGAAGAGGATGATCTTGTTGAATTATCAGTTCAAACAATTTCTTTAGTTAACGAGAAAGATTTATTTGAAGAACAACAAAAACATAAAAATGAACAACTTAAATTACAAGAAAAAGCAAGTTCTGTTGAACTTAAAGGATTTGTTAGAAAACGTAGAAACATTACAATCAATAATAGCAATAATAACAACAACAACAACAACAACAACAATAATAATAATGGTAGTTCTATAATCACTAATAAAGCATTTGCTTCTAATCTGAGCAATCATAACCATGATCATCATAACCATGATCATCATCACCATGATGATGATGATGACGACTTGAATATTCAAAAAGCACAAAAAAGATGTGGTAGTGTAATGATTAATAAGGTTAATTCAGATAATGATAAAAGTAGAAATAATAATGGTAGTGAACAAAGCTTGCTAAATTTTGAAGATGAAAATGATAAGAATGAAATATTACCATTTGCTTATATACGGCAAGTTGTTAAAGTTGGTGAAGAGGGAGTTGCAGTTGCATATGGTAATTTTATTAAAGTTGTATATTTTGAAGGATCATCAGATGATGATGAACTAATAGACAATGACGTTTCTTGAAGTTATTGTTATTAATCATATCATCACCATCATCATTGTCATCATCATCAGTTTTATTTTTTCTTTATATATCTATCAATTTTATTTTTTCTTTATATATTTATTTTTTTAATCAGTCCATTTGTTATATATATTCATATTATTATCAAAAAGCTTGTATAAATACTATTTGTTTTTTTATTTTTTGTGATATAAATATTTCAATTGACTTTGTAGATAGATAGAAGACTTGACAATGTATAAGCGATAACTAAATAATTTCTTTTTATATATAATCACTGATTCATGAATGAATTGGAGCGTGCCCCAATCTATTTCCTACAATGCAAATCACTTCGTCACAGAGTTTACCTTTTAAAATGAAATCATCTTCCCTGTAAACATTTTTTTTAGACTGGACACATGATAAAAATGCACTTGATCATTTTGATAATGCAATTTTCTTAAGTTCTTAAGCTCATGTAAAGCATTCGTTTTATCAGTTGTGACGGAATCAATTTAAAATAGAAAAAGTCTTGTGACTGTGCACAAAACCCATTTTTATGGAAAATCTATTTTATATTTTAATTAACATATATATATCACTTTAACTTTTCTTTATATTTTGGTAAAATTGATCAATAATTTACCTTAGAAGTAAAAGTTTAAGGCTTCTGTGATCTTGTATGTCAGAATTGTATCATTATTATTATTATCAAGTAATTATACTTGCAGGTAAAAAACTTATTTTATATTCTCTTTAATAGTTTCCAATATGATTGCCCTGGTGGTTTTTTTATCTTATATGTTTTTTTAATATTTAATATTTATATATATATATATATATATAAATTAATTAAAATCATTACTATGTATCTTTCTCTTAGTTGAACCAAAATAAACAAACATTACTTATCTTTTTGTTGTTATTTAATTATTTCCTTGAATGCACATGCTTTTGCCATCACTATTCATGTCTATTAATGGTGATTGTATTATTATTCATAGTAAATAATTGCATCGCCCTGAGTAATAATACCATGCAGAAATGAAAATTTTAAAGAACCAATTTTAAAAAAGACCACATAATAATGTGCATCTATCCAGGACACCAAAATAAATAAATAAATAATTTTTGGAATAAAATTATTTTTCCTTCCAATTTCATACAAGCTGGAGAGTTCCTTAATGATCATTCTCAAAATCCCAAAAAATAGAATGAACAAATCTGATATTGATCACAGGCAGAGTAGGTGTTGGAAATTAATTGTTAGATTTCAGCCAAGGTTTTGACTTTCAGAGATGGAATTGCTTGAGTGAAGGTTGTACATGGTTGTTTGTGATGTTGTTATTGGTCCTATACTTAATATTATTGTCAATGTATAGGGTGGTGGTGGATTCGAAGCTCCAGGCATTGGATAGTATCTGTATCCAATACATACATGTTAACCAAGATTGGTTTTGCATGTGCCAAATATTTTGGCAACATTCTGGCTTTCCCATATTCCCTATATTAATAGTCATAAAAAAACCATCCAGAGTTTTAGCTATTGAATCAAAGAATTCAAATAATTTTGGATATAATTTTGGCCACTATTAAAATTAATTTTTGTCTACTTTGAAAACTATTTTGGCAATGATCATTTACTAACAAAAGTAATTTTGGCCAACATGTATGGTCCAATACCAACCCTGATCATTTGATAAAATTTTCCTTTCACAATCATGCAATCACTATGCACAATTCAGCACTATGAGATTTTTTCCACAAGAGAAAGGGGAATTGGACATGCCAATAGACTTTGGATGAGCAAGAGGCTTTAACACTCCACAACAATGTAATCCTAATAAATCCCAGGGCCAAGCTCCCCCCCCATTTAGGATTATTCCCATTCCATTGGGATTTATTTGCATTGTTGTATCACGGGAGGAGCAGGTCTGATTAGCCTTATGCACTCAAGGAAGGCAGTTAATGTTTGAATGTTACATGTTGATTCGTTTCTTGGTTTCCCCAATTGTCCAAAGAGCAATTTTCAGTTCTTTTTGCTTCGACACTTATGATCATTGAATATTAATGTTAATAATGTTAATGCAAAACAAATATACAAATCATTTGTTGAATACCCAATTTTCTTCATCTCCCGTCCAAAAAATTTTAAAATAGGGGTTTGTACAACATAGATTCCTTAAAAAAATTTTTTTTTTTTTGTTTTGCGCTAAATTTTCTTTATCTTCTTTAATATTTAATATAAAAAATGTCAAAAAGAAGTTTAAAAATCTAGCCCAGTTATCTGAAAGTAATTTGTAAGTATTATTAGAGAATTATTATTTTATTATCAACTCTCTATACTTTTTAACTCATTTTACTACAAAAATAGCAATAGTGACATGATGAGCCCCTAAATGACGCAAACATAGTCATTCAACAACATATAACATAAAAAGGCCAGATCTGTGGTCAGTTGATGACAAAGCAACTCCAGGGGAACTATACATTGCAATAATAAAATTGGAGTTGGATAATGAAAAATATGATGGGGAGCATTATCATACCTTATGTTTGCTAAGTCACAAACAACTCCCCCAAATTCAATCAAGTGAATTATTTTTTAATTCAAGCACTAAAATCTTGAATAAAGACTAGTGCCGTAAATTATGAGGATGGTAGTAATTCTATTTATGGCATATAAAAAGTGGTTGCAATTACCTTTGCAACCACTTTTGCAACCATACCTTTTCCTTTTTTGGAATACGGCACTAATCTTTAATCTTGAATGTGTATTCACACCAGAATCAATCAACATCAGTGCAGAGAAGTTAGAAATGCTTCTCAAATTTACATTACGTTTATTTACATCAACACTAGGCAAAGAGCTTGTTTATGAAAATGATCAATTTTTGTATCTAGTTGCTCCACTTTTGCCACATTCACAAATTGGTCAGAATGCTGATAAATATATTGACTGGAATGAAGTCAAGAAAGCTGAATATGAACATTTGGAGGTTGATCTAATGAATTTAGATGACACTAAAGACTAGTGCCATAAATTATGGTGATGGTAGTATTGTATTTATGGCATATAAAAAGTGGTCACAATTACCTTTGTGACCACTTTTGCAACCACACTTTTTCCTTTTTTGGATTATGACACTAGTCTTTAGATGACACAATTATAATTGATTATGCTGATAATTTAAAATATTATTTTGTCAGCCTTAACTACTTCATCTGCAAATATGGAAATGGATTATGAGTGTCTTGAAATCCTTGGTGATTCATTAGATTAGATGTTTCTTCTGAAGTGAACATGAGTAAACTTACTAAAGAATGTGTTAAAATCATTTGCAACAAAATGCTTTATAAAGTGCAAAAAAATTGCATTTATATGAACATGTAAGTCTTAACCTTTTATTTTTTTTTAAAAAAATAACAAAAATGGCAATAATTAATTACTTTTTTCTTTTTTCAAAATAGCAGCATTACAACAGAAGATTCAGAAGTAGGAAGTCAACATTGCACATTATCAATTTATGATTCTGTAGTTGGACAAGCAAGCTCCAAGAGTGATACAATAGCAATAAAACTCGCAGCACAAATTGTTTTAGAAAAAATTGAGAAAGATGATGAATACCTTGATTCTGGATGTGAATTTGATTCTGGATGTTGCTGTTCAAGTTAATATAAATAATTTCAAGTATATACATTGCGTGTTACAAAAAAATGGAAAAATTTTGATGCAATTGAGAAAAAGGATATTTTTGTTCTTTCTAGCAGTAATGTAAACATTCAAATAATAATCACAATTATTAGTAATGTTTAGATATTTGTTTAACAATTAATGAACTTGATAATTTTATTGTTGTAAAATTATATAAAAAGTTATCTTTATTTGTTTGAATTTTACATCTTTAAATAATAAAAATACAATTCTTAAAATATAAATATAAATCATAAGGAAATAAATAAATATATAATCTATATATTGTATGGAAGCTTATAGACTTCCCGGAAAGTATGATCATAATTTAAGATAACTTTCTTTGGTTAAATAATAATATAAATATGATAATAATATAATTATATTCCCCACAATATAATATAACAATATAATATCCACTTTCCTTAATAAAAATAATAATGATAATAAATAATAATATCCCGATTGCTAAGTATTTTTAACTAACATGAATAATAAAAAAAATGAATTCCTCTATTACCAAATATGGTAATAAAATTAATTGCCATTTGTGTGATGAGGTTTGTTACAAGTAAATTGTCACATCTTTCTATATAAAACCATTCACAAGCCCATTACAAAGAAAGATTAAGAAGTTATTTTAATTTAAATATAATTTTGAAAGTCTGTTATTTAAGTTCAAAATTTATTCATTAGAATTTAAGCTTAAAAGTCATGTCACATCAATTGATTTTCTATATGTGAAAATAAATTTGAAATTCATGTCACATGAAGTTTTTTTAAAATATCTCTCTACATGAATTCATGGTTACTCAAAAACGGTATTACTTTTTCACTTCAAAGCTCAATATTGCTTTAAAAGACTTGATAGTAAATGAGAAGGTGTAGAATACTTTAAGCTTCATATGGTTATTACTTTATGGGGGGTATTGGTTAATAAGTTTTAGAGAGGTTCACAAAAAACTATTTTATAGAAATTTAATAATCATGAAGAATTTTTGTAGATGGGATTCAGCAAAAACTAAAAGGTATTTTATAATTTATTAGTGATTGTTTTATATTTCTGACTTTATATTGATTGTATTATTATTATATATATATATATATAATTTTTTTATCGAATTTCGTTTAACAAATAAAATATGGGGTTGTAGATCAATTCAAATCTATTTTGCAAATTAATTTAAAAAATCATTTACTCATTTTTTTTATTAAGTAAACATGACCTGATTTTTTCACCAGTTATAATCCTTATAATATAAATGCATATTATGCAAAAAACTCAATTTTGGTCAGGGGGCACTTAAGCTGCCTTTTGCTAGAGAACCCCACACATGGCAATTATATGTAGAATATATGGAATTGGTTTTTCTGATGACTAGGCAAAGAACTTGTATATATATGAAATTGATCAACTTTCATATCTAGTTGTCCCACTTTTGAATTGATCAGAATGCTGATAAATATATTGACTGAAATGAGTCAAGAAGGCTGCATATGAATATTTGGGGAACAATCTAATGAATACACAGTTATAATTGATTATGCTGATAATTTTGCACAGTCAATATTTCATGATCTAAATCCACTATCACCAATACCACCAAGAATGGCCACAATAATAAAGGTTAAGTAAACATCTTAATCAACCATTGATCAATGTCAAAGAAATCTCAAAAATCACGAATTTTTTACAACCTGGTGCACTTCCTATATTAACACCAACAACATATGTGGTGCCAGAATTTTATAAAAAATCTTCAATTGGGGCTTCAATTTTCAGATCTGTATTATTATTACCATTGATACTTACAAGATTAGATTCACAAGTTACAGAATTTTTATCTGTAATGGAAAAAATATGAGAAAAGGGAGAGGATGTTGATGATTATTGAAACAATGTAGAGATTCCTAAAGAAATGGGGAGCATGGTAAAAAGCATCTTTGTGGATGCAAAATTTGATTCACAAGTTCCTCAAACATTGTTTGATTTATGGATTGAGTCAGTTTTAAGTGAGCATGTTGCTCCTCTTATGTTGCCAATGATAAAACTTACAGAAGCATGGATGTGAACAATTTTTATGGTAAGTCTTAACTTTTATTTAAAAATAACAAAAATGGCAATAATTGATTTTTTCTTTTTCAAAAATAGCAACATTACAACAGAAGATCAGAAGTAGAAAGTCAACATTGCACATTATCAATTCATGCTTAAAGTCATGAGATGCTATGGTTGCTTGCCAAAACTCTCTCAGAAATCAATCAGCAAAGTACAGTTGGTTACACACCAATTGGTTATTAGAGCTTTGACAGAGTTTCAGCGGTCATTAAGAGGTTTCAGCAAGCAACCTTATATGGGGTATACTGCAACAAAACCAGACAAAGTGAACATTGGTATTACCAAGAATTTTAGGAATCAAAATTTAATAATGTGATTATTCTCATTTGTTATCTTTGTTTTTTTCTTAATATTAAGTGGTATATAGAATTACCTCTATATAAAAATAATTAATATGAAGTTAATTTATATTAGGTCTACCATGGAGCCCAAGAATTATATTACTATTAGAAGTATTTTAAAAAAGTAGAGATGTTAATCGGTCCTGGGACTTAAAGTCCCAGAAAAAGTCCAAACTTTTTCAAACAGTTAATAAAAATATTTATTATATACTTTTATTATATATTATTATAAAATTTTGTGAATATAAAAATATATTTAATATATTTTATATTGAAACAATCTTTGCTTCAATCCAATTTTTAAGACATAAACTTGCTCATGCCTTTTCAGGATCCAATTTATCATGAACTGGGCTTAATGTGTGTTTAGTTATGCTAAAGCTGACTCATTTGACACACTAGTTGCTTGTATTGAAAAAAAAATCCCAAGCCATATGTGACAAAACAGTATAATTGGGATTTTTAGATCTTCCAGGCAATTTACTTCTTCTGGCATTTCTGAAAATAGGTCGAAGGAATTATTTTAAAAATTTTAATAACATTCAAAAAGATTAAAATTCGACCCTTTTATATGGAAGAATTGATCAGAAACCCTGTCACAGAAAAATTATCCTAGGAGAGAAGACGGAACATGAATAAACATGAAAATTCAATTACCAAAATCATTATGATTAGCAAAATAAAATATAAACAAAGCATAAACGAACCAGATGACTAGATAAACCTGTTCAATTCAAATAGAATGAGTCTTCGGGAAATAATAATTCAAAAAAAAAAAAGAGGCCTGGACCTACGAAAATTTAAAAATAATACATTCGGAAAGTTTTAATTAAAGAATGGAAATAAAGAAAGAAATGGATACCAAAGGATAATAGGATCTTTGATGGAAGAACAAATGCAATAATGCAAGGAGGAAGAAACGTCAAAACAAGTGATCGTTATAGGATCAAAGTTTTGCAAAACAAAGTCTAGAAAAAATCAAAAAAAAAGTGACCGTTATAAAGAAAAGAAAAATAAATTACAATTAATTAGGAAATATAAAATGCTGATAAAGAATAACTGTGATTAAATAGCATGAAGGAATTTTAAGCATTAGTAGAA
Organism: Entrophospora candida; assembly: GCA_910592215.1. NCBI lineage: Eukaryota > Fungi > Glomeromycota > Glomeromycetes > Entrophosporales > Entrophosporaceae > Entrophospora > Entrophospora candida. The sequence goes on from CAJVPN010000001.1 coordinate 81,720, forward strand.
CACCATGTTTGAATTGAAAATCGAGAGATGAAGATAACAAAATTTACAAAGAATAAATAAATTAATTTTAATAGCCCTAGAAGGACAACCGTTAAGAGAATCAGCAATAAAATACTTGAAGAACTAAGTGCTATGAGTGCGGCTAGTAAAGTGCAAATTCTAGTGGCTGAAGGAGCCAAACAGAAAGTACATAATTACACCATAACAAGAATCTAACAGACATGAAGGAAATAAGCAAGCAATCTATTCAATTTCGTATATAATCTCTATCGTTAATTATCTTAGTGATTTAATTTCGTATATAATCTTTGTTGTTAATTATCTTGGTGATTAATTTCATATATTATCTTTATCGTTAATTATCTTTGTAATTAATTTCGATGATGTTAAATATCGTAAGATAATTAATTATCGAAAATTATCTTATTTCGTTAATTTCGATTTTTTTATTGAGATAAATATCGATAAATGATGTATCTCAATATTTATTTCCTAAAGAAATTTCCTGATGTTATTACTATAGCTGGTGTTGGCGAATAGAAATGTTCATACCACCAAAATTTAAAATTTAGATGTTTCTATTATTATAAAAAATAATAATAAGTTAATTTGTTTAATATTGCCTAATTTAACAATCGCATATAGTGCATTTTAAGGATTAATAACTTCACTTATAGGATTGGCAACTGATCTTGAATCTCAAACTACTTATTTAACTTAACTCATTAATATTATTTAAATAGCCCGCACATTCTCAAGGATTTTCGTGCGAGTTAGGCGAAGTCACATGGACTTTTGTATGTATATACAAACAATTTGTTAAATTTTTGCCATATGATATACTGTGCAACCGAACTCTACACTTAAAGCTTAATCAATAAAAAAAGAAACAATAACCATGAACTCCAAGCTTTGCATTTTATAGTATCTCGCTCATGGCTATATTGAATAATCGTGTCAACCAACACTTTGCATATATATGAAGTCTCATTTATTGGCATTTTATTTTGGACGAATGCCCTATACTTGGTTGATACCCATATATGATGCCTAAAAATATATTAATAATAATGAAGTAATGGGTAAATCAACTTATGCGGATTCGAATGAAAAAAAAACAAACATGAATTCTTCTATATAGCCTAAAAGTACGACACAAGTGTAAACTCGTCATAACTCAAAGTACAACGAAAATGCAAACCAATCATACTTTGGGATGGTTATAATCCCACTAAAGGTGCCCATAATCAATGCTCATGCACTTTAAATAGCTTGTCCAAAAAATAGACATGTATAATTGGCCGTTAATTTTTGTAAATGTTTGCATTGACTATAGTAATGATCAAGTAAATCACACCATAACGAATTTATTTATTATTATCATCTCTTTATATTCAGGATTGTTGGTAACATTTAACTATATTTAGTATTTTATCAATGGAAGGATGTTGATTGTCCAGGGTCTTCATATAGCACCCGCACTACTAGTCACAGGAGGATAAATAGTAGATATCACCCATTCTAATTCTGTGTAATAAAAAATCGTGATACAAACTTGCTAAAATTAAATTGCTCTTTTTCAATAATCACTCCCCTAAAATAAATAAATTAAAAACTGCCTGCACCTAATTCGGACATTTTCCGAAAGGCAAATCCTTTATAAAGTTTCTGCCTTTCGGGGTGTGTGGCATGGATATTTCTGATGTTGATCTCCGGGATTTTGTCCGGATAACTCACTCTATGATCGACAAACTCATGGGTAGGATAATTATAATATATCCCTCTACAGGCAAAACCTTTATCCATGATGACAAATGGATAAAGGTTTTGCCTGTTCGGAAAATGTCCGAATTACCTGAAAAAAAGAATTACTACACACACAAAATAGTAAATCTATATATATATACAAACAATAAAAATGTTTTCAGCGCTTGAAAATATTACTAAATTGCTTGATAATATAGTTTCGTCTAATATTGACGCATCACCGTTGAAATATATTAGCAAACTATTAAATGATTTTTCAAAACTTTTAAATGAACCAAACTTCTATGATGTGGAAATTAAAGTAGGACTAAATCAACAAGATCTTGAAACGTTTAAAGCACACTCGGCCATCCTGAAATCAAGATCGTCATATTTCAATGTGGCTTTGTCAAACAATTGGATCAAAAGAATGGATAATGGTATTATTATTTTCGAAAAAAGCAATGTCTCCCCAAAAATATTTGGAATCATTTTAGAGTAAGTCGACCATGATCAAAAACTGTGATAATATAAATTATAAATCTATTAATAATTTTATATATAATATTCACTATTAATTATTTTTTATTTCTTCATTCCAGATATATATATAGTGGAATTATTAATATTAATAATCTTGATCCAAATGAAATAATTGAAATAATTGAAGCTTGTGATGAATTATGTTTCAATGAGTTATTGGAAGATTTGCAAGAATATTTTATTAAACAAAATGAAAAATGGATTTTACAAAATTTAAATTATCTTCACAAAATATCAATACAACATGAATCATTTATCATATTCCAGAATTATTGCAATAATTTACTCTCGCACAGTCCAGAATTATTTTTTCAATCAGATGATTTTACAATTATTGATAAGTCGATGCTCATGTTGTTATTACAACGAGACAATTTAGAATTGAAGGAAATAGTTATTTGGAATTATGTTATTCAATGGGGAATAACTCAAAATATCGATTTTTTGGACAAGGACATATCTGAATGGAGTGATAATGATTTTTTCAAGTTAAAATATACACTGGATGATATCATACCATTGATAAGATTTTGTCAAATCAGCGTTGATGAATTTCACAAGAATATCGTTACGCCATTTAGGAGGATTATTGATAAGAATTTTTATGATGAGATACTTGATTTTTATTCGGGAAGTAAGTGTCGGCAACCAAGATTATTGCATCTAAAAGGACCACGATCAAAATATTTATTAGGATTAGAATCTGAATGTCTTTTATCAAGTTGGATTGACAATCACAAGGAAAATGTATATAATCAAAATAACATACCTTACGAATTCAAGCTGATTCTTCGTGGTTCACGTGATGGATTTTCCAAATCAATTTTTGATAGTTTATGTAATCATATTGTTCATACAGTGATTGTAATGAAAATTAGGGAGACTGGTGATCTGATTGGTGGCTACAATCCGGTTTGTTGGGATAAGCCAAATAGATTTTTGAATGATGATTATGCTGTTGAGACAGATGAGAGCTTCATATTTAGTATTGACACAAATCAAATAAAAAATTCGATAATAAGTCGAGTAAAAATTCCAAAGTCTGCAATATTTCATAATGGTACACCGTTCAACATAGAACTTGAGAAGAAACAATTTAATGAGTCATTTGTAGATTTTGATGATTTGCGATTATACAGCAGTGTCAAGAATCAACTATATTGTTACTATTATTTTTATAATGATGTTTATGCAAATAAACTAAATCTTAAAAATACTGATTTAATTCAATTACTGGATGATTATGAAGTATATCAAATATTATTAAGATAGGTTTAGGTTTTTATTTATTTATTGTTTTTAATGTTTTCATAAAACATAAAGAAATCAATTAATATTCTCTTTTTAGTTTAGATTAGTTAAAATTTTGTTTGTAATCAAGTCTCAAAAAATAAAAGAAAAAAAAATTTTATAATAAAATTATATATATATATGTGTATAATATATATATATATTTAAATGTTTTAGTAATGAATGTTCATTAATTAATTGTTGACACTGTATGGTTAATTAAAGATTTTGTAAACCTCTCTCTGCTCATAATAATTCTTTAGAGTGCACACACATAATATTAGTAGAAGAAACATCAATTAATTCAATAACAATTAACCAATAATTTTGATCTTCCTTCATATTTGAAATGTCGATCTTTTTATTAATATAGAATGTTTGATTGACAAACAAAAATAAATAAATAAAAAATTTTTTTTTTTCAAAATTAAAATTAATATTATTATTATTATTATTATTATTTTCAAATCATTTGATATTAATAACAAATATAAAGATATTACTTGATTCACTCCAGAAATTCATTCGACCAAATTAAAAGGGCCATTGATGAAATCACAACAATAATGGAGAATTAATATGCCTTTGGAAATTAGCCTTCATTATTAATCAGAAACTGGTAATGATCCTTATCACCAACAAAAATAAGTCGTGGGTATCCATCTATATTTGGTCAAGGGAAATGGAACCTTAATTTTAATGTAAAGTAAAATTTTTTATTATTGTTCTTGTTATTAATTGATACAAAGAAAAACTATTGTTTTTTGTTTTTTATTTTTTATAAATAAGAAATTGATGAAACCTTCAATGTTTTTATCATATGTAATTAATGTATGTTTAACGAATTAATACATATTTTTATAAATCTGAAGTTCGTTAAACCATCCACCTCCAAATGTGTCATATACAAGAAGCCCTTTCTTTCTTAAGTAATAGTAAAAGAAAATGCTCTCTAAAATTTTTACTACATTATGTCATGCATGCATGCATCATGTGGTGAAACAAAAAATATGGTACGACTAAATGTGCTTGCTTGATTAGTCACTATTGTTCGCAGATCACTATATATGTGACTCCGATTAAATTCGCAGATCGTCATTAATTATTAAACAAACAGTTAAAAAATGTCTTCAACAACAGTTAATAACTGTCAACAAAAACAAAAACAACAACAACAACATTATTTTATTACTAATAATTGCAACAATGTAAATAATAATAATAATAATTACAATTACAATAATAACAGTAAGAATAAAAGTAATTATTATAATAATAATAAACATTATAAATATAATCATTTCACTTCTTTATCGGGAAACTATCAAAATGCTGGACAATTAACATATACCTCTCAATACAACAATACCATCGATAGCAATAATCATAGTAATATAGCTGCAAACGCTACGAATTATAATGTCAACAATGCTGTTAATCGTAATAACAACAGGAGTTTGGGTGGATTCTATCGCTGCAATACTTTGACACATGTAACACATATCAAAAATCCGCAATACATCATTGAACTTGACGATGATGATTCCGACGACGATTATTGTGATAATGATGGTGATGATGATGATGACGATGAGCAAGAAGAAGTTTATGATGATGATTATAATGGAACTAATAGAACCGAAGGTGAAAACACATCTGGAAATAGTGGAAGTAACAATAAGCGTGGTGATGTTGAGTTAAATTCTGGTAATTACAACAACATTATTGGTGTGTCAAAAATTTCTACTATAATAGATTTCACCAGACAAAATAACATAAACAGGAAAAAACTATTTAAAAAATTCCCATTGAATAAATATACGGCTAGTGAAATCAACAATTATGTTGCAACTTTAATTGATAGTTTAAAAACTGGGCAATACGAATGTAAAGTCTGCTATAAACGCATCCAACCTTATCACAAAACTTGGACATGTAATCTTTGTTGTTCGATCTTTCATCTCAATTGTATTCAAAGGTTGGCAACAAGTCAACTTATGGAAACTTCTAATCATGGAGATCTTTTTTGGAGATGTCCAGGATGTGATTTACCGACAAATGCATTTCCTAACTCTTACAAATGTTTTTGTGGTATGCATGAATAATCAAATCTTCAAATTTTGAAATTTTAAAATTTTGTTTAATTATTTTATTCTTAAAATTTTTTATTTTATTTAAGGTAAAACTCCAATAAAACCCACAAACACAACAACAAATAGGAAAACCATAACACCACATGGTTGTGGTAACCCTTGTGGTAAGAAATGCGATAATAATTATTGCACATATACTTGCAAAAGGTAACAGAGCAATTTTTATTGTTGTTCATTGAATTAAATTACACGCGTAAATAAATAACATAATTTTTTGATTTCTATATGTATATATTTACATATTTTAAAGGCAATGCCACCCAGGACCTTGTCTACCTTGTACGAATCCATGCAACACACTTTTGAAGTAAGTATCAACATCCACTCGCTCAGAAAAAAATAGTTTGTCGATTATTAACAAGCTTACATTTATAATATAGGTGCGGTCATCATTGTCAAGATATTTGCTCACATGATGATGGATGTGTTTGTAAGGTACGAATACCAGTAAAGTGTAGATGTGGTAGAACGGAATTTTATAGACTGTGCTCAGAGGTGCATGAAAACAGTGGGCAGATTCTTTTATGTAATAAAGTATGTCAAGATCTAAAAAGTTGTGGTACACATAAGGTTAGTAGTGGCATAATTGATGATGATGGTGGTGGTGGTGGTGGTGGTGGCAAATTGACGGCGAATTGATGGAAAATAATGCTAATATTTACATTAATGTTTATTTAGTGTAATGTCGTATGTTGTCCAGCAACCAATAGATTGAGATTTAACAATAATAGTATGAGTAATAATGTCTGTAAAGATCTTCATATATGTAAAAAGGTATGTGGCAAAATATTACAATGCGGCAATCATTATTGTAATAAAACCTGTCATCAAGATGATTGTAGTCCATGTAAAGGTAGTTGCTAGCTTTTTTATAATTTAATTATATTTTTTTTTTATTTTTTTTATTTTATTAACTAGTAATAATTTTTATAATATTATATTATAGAGATTTATTATAAAAAGGCACTTACATGGTAAATTATTTCAAAAAATTATTTTATGATTATTTTTTCTCACTTGTGATTTCAAAATTAATTATAATTAAAAAAATTCTTAAAAAAAAATAAAAAAAAATAGTAAATGTGGTGGTATAACATCTCATCCACCGGTCAAATGTGGAACCAAGTTACCACCCTGCCCTTATGATTGTGATCCTGCGGGTTACATCAAGAAAATGAGCAATCAAAGAGGAAAGAATGGTTGTAATAACAAAACCAGCTGTAGTTATGATAACATCAATAGTAATAGAAACATTAGTAGCGGTAATAGTGGTAATAATAATGCTAGCGGTAACAATTTTATTGTAAGTAGATATTACAACTGTTGTACTAACAACAACAATAATCAAGAAAACTATCGTAACAATAGCAATATTTGTTATGGCAAACACAGTGGTAATAATAATCATTACAACCATAGCAATAACAATAATAATTACAGCCATAACCATACCAATAACCATACCAATAACCATACCAATAACCATACCAATAACCATACCAATAACCATACCAATAATTATGGTAATAATAATAACAACAATAATAATCATAATAATAACAATAGTAGTAATCATAATATTAGCCATAGTAATAACAATAACAATAATAGTAGCTATGGTATTAGTCACAGTAATTATAATAACAATAGTAGTAGTCACAACATTAGCCATAGTAATAACAATAATCTGAATAATTATAATAATAATAACAACCGCAACTGCAATCGCAATCGTAATCGTAATAACAGTCGTAACCAAAGTAACCACTACAACCATCATCATACTACCAATTATTACTATAATACTTGTAATAATAATAATAATAATAATAATAATAATAATAATAATAATAATAATAATAATAATAATAACAATAATAATAATAATAATAATAATAATAATAATAATAATAATAATAATAATAATAATAATAATAATAATAATAATAATAGTAATAGTAATAGTAATAATAACAACAACAACAACAATAATAATAGCAACAACAGCAATAATAATAGATATAGTAATAATAACTATAACAACTATACTAATAATAGTTATGATAATAATTATAGTAATGATAACATCTACATTAATAATTATAACTATACCAATAATTACAATTCTAATCCTCCTCAGCAAAGAGTAAAAACTTAAAAAATCTTTTTTTCTCTCTTTACAAAAAATCTTAGTTTTTAGGAATATAAAAAACATTTACAATCTAAAAAAAAAAAAAATATAAATCAAAAAAAGCAAAAAAGAGATCTTTTCTTCACTCTATACATATTTATTACAATAGTTTAATATTTTCATACTCTCGCTTTTTTCATTGGAGGAATAATGACTGATATATATACTTTTAGTTGACAACAAATATTATTATTATTATTATTATTATTATTCCGAAACATGTGTGATGAGTCAGCTTAACTTCACTCTATATAAATTCACGCGCTCGTGGATTTTATGTAATTCACAATATATAAGTAGATCCTACATAAACGCATTGACGATTGATTGATTGATATTTTACCACAACCGCCAAGATTATTAATTAATATTCGCAAAATAGTACTAGTAAATTTTTACAACAAAACAAAAAGGCAAAATTCGATCGAGTTCACAGAGAAGACAAAATAAAAGGTTGCAAATTCTTTTTCATCATGACATTTTTTCAATAATATCAATTTATTGTGTGTGTGTGTGTGTATATATATATATACTATTGTTTATATTTTATATATATATATATAAATATATATAATTCTTTAATGGTGGGTATGGGGGCATGCATATTACAACAAATTGAACAAATAAAATTTCAAAGTAACACACACCATCAATATAATGTTCCATTTTCTTTTCATCTTTCCTGTTTTATGCATTCATGATTAATTATTCGGCATCCCCCATATGGTAACAAGCACAAAAGTATAAATATATTCAATAAAGATTTAGATTTTTTCTGCTCAGGCTTGTTTTCGTTTTGTCGATAAGGTTCATTTTTGTCAAAATACAGATCGATCAAATTCCCTAGCATGTAATTTAGAAAACACATGTTTTGCGCCTTCACAAAAATCATTTGCATCATCTTTTAATAACAAGGGCTACGCTGCTATACTTTAATCACGTGATACGAGTATTTGCAAATGTTCGAATCGATAATATATATAAAATTAAAATTCATCTGGTATAGTTAAAAAAGATGTTTGACATTAAGAAATTATTATATAATTGATGTTGATGTTGGATTGTAAGCTTTAAAATTAATACAAAAACAACCAATTAAAATGATGATAATTACCATTATAATTAATTAAACTGATTAATTGTCACAGTAATTGTTGAATCAAATGTAATTTCAGCGGTTGAGCATACACGTGTATGCTAATTCAACATGTTGAGAGAATCTAGACCACATAGTATTACCTGATACCACAAACATCAGAGTTCTAAAACGATATATAAATATCTGATGGATGCCATTGCACATCTTGAAATTTCTGGTGCAGCATATGAGCAACGCTCCAAATATATATATAACACTTTTGTTTGATGATCTTGCAATATATGAAAAATACCTTATCATGAATGAATTTGCTCTTCCATTTGCAACTTTTAAAATCTTACTAAATAATCTTGGAGGCATCCATCCATCTTTCCATCTTTAAAACAAGCCATTCGCAAATATATGCACATTTATTAAAGAAATCATTATGAGATGAACCAGTGAAGATAAGTCGTCAACTTATAAAGTGTTTTATTGACACTAGCGTATCCTTCAATTGACACATAAATAATTGGTATTATATCTATTTACAAGTTGAACATTCATTATTCACTCCATATTTTTCTTTCATTTCAACGATCGTGTGACACACCACCCTTTGCTGTGGTGTGTGTGACTTGTAATTTTAAAAATTATATATATATATATATATATATATATATATATATATAAACCGGTTTTCCCATTTTGAATATGCAGAAAAAAAATTTATTCTTTCGCTTTGTCAAATTAAATAATAATTCCATCCCATATTAAAGAAAAAGAAAAAGTTCTATATAAAATTTAGTATAGGTGAGTTCAAACTTTTGCCGTCAATACACATAAAGTTGTATATTAGAAGCAAAGTCTTTATAGCGAATGCTTACTGGTTAAAGAGATCATTTGCAATTCTAAAAGACAAATTGATTTTGGAATATTCAAGAGGTTTATTTGAGACAAAGACTTTTTTATATAGTAAAATATCTATTCTATTACAAACCTATTTGTTTATATTGTAATTTTAAGAGAACTTTACAGGTGGATGTGAGTAAAAAATATGGATGGCAATTTTATTGATTGGGAAGATTTTCTTCATTTTTAATATTTATTCATCCAATGATGCTTATTGGAGTAAATCCTTTTTAATATACATATATAAATATATAAGATAGATAAGATGGTAGATGGATATAAACGGGATGTCCAGCTTCGCATAATTGAATATTGTCGAATTTATTAATCACTCATTCATTTCCTATACCAAATTTAAAGTGAATATCTTTACAATAATGGAAATCGAATTACGATTTTTGGGACAAAAAATCCTGCACATTTATTAAATTTAATAAATTCATAAATTAAAAAATCTGTGTGTGATCTATTTTTAAAATCTTTGAAAAATGGGGAAAGCAATGGTCAAAATTAATTATTCAATAAAAACTAATTAGTTTACATAATAAACAAAACCTAAATAGGCGTAACTTTGATGCTTTCTGACTTTTAATAATAATAATAATAAGTACTTGTATTCTATTTCTAAAACTTTTATGTTGCAGATCCTTTAAATAGAAATGTGGAACAAATCATAATCATATATATGTGTAATTTTATAATTAACACTTTATAAAAAGCCAAGACAAGTTATGACTTCATGAATTGGCATTTGGACATGTCTAAATATAACTGTTGTTTTTGTCACGTGATTTGTCAAAAATTACTAATACTAACCATTAATTAATATTAGCATGGTGTAATAAAATAATAAGTAAAAAGTCAGCCAGATCTGACGCAAAAAAAAATTCTAAAAATAATAACAACAATAATAATAGTAATAAATAATTTAAATTTTTATTTACTTTAAAATATAAATAATAATAAAATAAATAAATTTTATGATTGCATATGCATATAAATAAATACAATCAAATGAAAATTAATGATTATAATAATGATGATTTAAATTACCAATGACTATATATGGTTTCTTTTTTTTTTAATTGGTGAATGAAATAAATAAAAATAAATGAAATCGAAAGAAAGAAAATAACCACGATTATGATTATAAGAGATAATGAAAGAGCAAATTATAATATAACAAACAATAAATCTAAATGGGAAAAAAAAATACATAAATAAAATGCGGAGTAACAAACTAATAAATTTTTTTTTTCCATTTTTACACGTAAATTCATTAAAAATAAAAAACGTGGCTGGGATTATTTTTTTTTATAGTAATAGTAATGTAGTAATTAGTAAATTAGTGGAGTGGAATTGAATTAAAGAAGTATCAATAAGGAAAGAAAAATTGAGCGAGTAAAGAGAACTAATTTGAGAAGATCATCATCATCACGAAACAAAACATATATGTATTTATATATATGTGTGTGTGTGTGTGTGTGTGTATATGTATCAAAATTAAAAAAATGATTAATTGGCGAATATTATTATAATCAAAAATTTCCAACCAAAAAATTTTCTGATAATGTGTTTGTTTTAAATGTATTTTAATCACACGAAATTTTTTATTAAAATATATTTGTTTACGTATATATTTATTATATATATATATATATATCATTAATATATATATATATTATTAATCTAAAAATAATTAATTAAAATTCTTATTATTTTTTTTTTTTTTTATAATAATCAAATGAAAATTTTTTACGAACACACATGTAGAAAAGGATCGAAAAAAAAAAACTTAAAATTAATATAAGTAACCCTTTTCTAATTTGATATTATAATTAAAAATCTAATCAATAATAAGAATCCATATGAAATTTTTTGATGAAAAAAAAAAAAAATTTACAAAAGAATAAAAAAAAATTACAAAAAAAAATTAATATTTTTTTTAAAAACCAAAACGAATTAAAAAAAAAAAAAAACCATTATTATATTATATTAATAAAATAAAATAAAAAAACTACACTAATATCGTCATTTTTTTTTGCCACCACATAAAAATTTTTGAAATCATTAATTGTACATATATAATATTATATAATATTTATAAAATATTATTAATTTAAAAAATTCGTAATAAAAAAAAAAATCAAATAATAATATTAAAATAAAAAATGTAAAAAAAATGTAAAAATTGTTCAAAAAAATTGTTTTGTTTTTTTTTTTTGTAATAAAATAATAATAATTATAAATATAAAGTGTGGTGAAATTCCGTTACTTTGGTAGCAGCTACATATACACCTTGTTCATGAAATTGAGTGAAAGCGGTGTATAAAAACAACGTTAAACTGGCTACTATCAGTGAACTGACCAAAATTCCATCATATATCTCAATAGTTGGACATGTCGTTATGTCTGATTGATAGGTTTTGAGGACAAAATAGTTTTTAATATTTGAAATCATTTTTATATGTGATAATAATATAATTTTATCGTGAGAGAATCTGATTTGATTTAAAAAAATTTTTTTTTTTGAGTCGTTTCGTTATAAATTTGAAATTCTTTTGGAATTAATTGTTGTTGATAATTGCTTTGCTACTATAAGATTTGTTATTGTCGTCGTTGCTCGTTTCTTTAAAAATTTAAAAAATAGATTTTTTTTTTTTTTGACTTTAAAAATGACCTTAAATAAACTTTTCTGTTTTACTTAATATAAAAAATAAAAAAAGATAAAATTAATTATATTTTTTGATTTTTCCTACGATTTTTTGAATTATAATTTTATTAAAATAAAACAAAAAAAGGTGAGGGAAGAAAACAAATGTTGGGAAATTAATTCGATATTTATACAAATTTTATTTTAAACATATAAAATAAATCAGATTTTAGATAAGAGAAAAATATAAAATATATATAATTAATTTAATAAATAAATAAATAAATAAATAAATAATAAATCTATAAATACTATTAACAATTGTTTATTATTTATCCATTACACAATTTTTATTAACATTAACAACAACAATAAACGAAATTAATATTTTGCCAATAAAGAAAGAAATAAGGATCAACCAGGGAGACGGAAACGGGGACGGGGGACGGAGTGGATAAAAAAAAGGGTTTACTCAAGGTATGTAAGTAAGTAAATAAATTTAATTTATATACTATTAATAAACTTTTGCACTTAAATAGACTTTAAGCTACTGACTTTTAAAATAAAACTATTTTTAAATCCAATAAATTAATGTACGTTTTATGTAATAATACTTTATGAATTTAACTAATTATTTTTATTAATAATTACCCATTCAATAATTCACATGCTTTATATTTATTTCCATAAATGATTTCATTTTTATTAATAGAAATTATTTTTGGAAAGATTTCTTTATTTGGAAGTAATTTATTACCCAAAAGATTTGCCCAAAAAAAAAATTTTGTACTCTTTTTTTTTTTTTTTGTATTATCTCCCACATCTCCCATATCTCACCACATATATACCTAACTACTACCTACTACTCTCTCTCACGCATATCAACACGCACGCTCACTTTTCACCACAAAACCGAATTTTGTTAGATAGACGAATAATAAGTGATAATAATAATTAATTTATTCCTATTCGTTGTACTTGCAATATATGTATATCAATTAATAATGGCAATAATATATATCACGCACTCGCACACACATATTAACAAATAAATCCTCGTCTTCTCTCTTTTCTGTCTATCTCACCTATCTATCTCGCTTATTTTCACCCTTAAACTTTAATGGATGCAATATGTGGTATTACCACATAAAAAACAATGCTTACAATGTACGCGAAAAGTTTATTGATAGTAATGGTAGCAATGATAGTGACAATGACAATATAATAATGATAATGATAATGATAATGATAATGACAATAAACAAGAATTGATGCCCTTATAATGGACAAGAAACTATCGCCTATCTGACCGATCATTGCCGTCCGTTATTTTTATTATCAAAATTAAAATTAAATACGAGAAAAATTGCAAATATCGAATATTTTTTCAAATGTGATTAAACGATTAATGTAAAGTGATAATTCTAGAGAAAAGGGTTTCAATTATCACACACGCACAAGAAATGAATGAATGAAAATTTTTTCTCTATTATGTATCACTGATGTCATCAGATAATGCAACAAAACAAATTTATTCCCAATTCTTTATTTTATTTTTAAAATTTTCCATTTTAATAAATAGATATTGACGTATATGCTAATGCATATCTCACCACCCAACCCTCTTTCTCCATCGCGCCACCCAACCCTCTTTTCTTTCTTTCTCTCTCGATTACCCAATTTAATTAATCGATTTAATGGACGCGTCATGTTTGCTAATTTTCACGTTTTAATTTTTAATTTTTTTTGATGGCGTAACAAAATATAAAGATGTGGAAATTAAAAAAAACTATATTTTTTAAAAGTTGTGATTCTTTTTCTCGAATGTCATCATTACAATGATGATATTGTGTATGTGTGAGATAACAGAACTTGGCACAAATCCAGTTCGATGATTTTCATTGACACAAGGAAAAAAATACGTCTTTACCGCTTTTGACACTTTCTTTTTTGTTATTATGTTAATCCCAAACTTTAATTATTATTTATATCGTCCATTTTAATTTTTTTAGATTGTTATTGTCTGGAAAAATTATTCCTTCGTTGTATTTTTATCTCTTCTTTAGAAAATCATTGTAGCAATCATATACAATCAATTATAGTATGTGATTTATGGTAGTATCGGGCCGCATAGTCAACTCCGATTCTCCAAACATTAAAACAGCACTTCAAAAAATTATTTACCTGATTTAAACTAGTTGTATACGTTAATAAGCATTCTAAAAAAAGAAACACATCTCAAAAGAAAATAATTCTTTCGGTAGATATACAACCCGGAATTAGTATTAATGTCAAAAATTGTTATCTTTTGTTAGTGCCACGATAAAAATTAGAAAGGTTAGCGAAAAGTGATAAGAATGGTGGAATAATATCATCGTATAATCGTAACACGATGGACATCAAAAAAAAAAAAAAAAAACTTTATTTTTTTATTTTGTATTCTTTTTCTTTTTTTTTTTTTTTTTTTTTTTTAAGTTTTTCCCTCTTTTTTCACAATTTCATTATTAGAATAAAATGTCTAGATTTGGCAATAATCTGCAACAAATTCAGTATGTGGCCAAATGCCTTTTTTTGTATCAATTGGGAATTTGGCTTGAGTTTTTAATTCTTTCAACTTGAACCTTTCCTTCCCTAATCAATCATATCAATGAGAATTAAGGTTGCAACCTTGTCAATTTGATAACAAATCAAAACATTTTATTAACTATTAATTAAATTAATTGACATGGGAAAAAAACTTATTTTTTATTTATTTATCCGAATTGAATACAACAAGTCTTGTGAGACAATCAGACACTCATAGTGGATTATAGGAATTTCCTACTCTCCATTTTTCCACTCTTACAAAATACTAACACACGAAAATACACATCATCATATTCCTGATTGGACAGGTTCTTTAGATAGATATTGATGGATGGATGGATGGATGGATGGATGGATGGATGGATGGATGGAGATACTTGATAGATAGCAATGGACATTTGTGAATTCACTTGGACGTCATCTTTGCAATCATCTACTTTTCGATTATTATTATTATTTATCTTTTTTAGAAAATTTAATGTAATACATCCTTCAAATCTTCTATTTTTATGTTTCCTTAAAGTTTGCGTCGAACTAAAGAAACTTCACCTGCATATAATTACATAAACCCGTGCATAATTACTGGTGGAAAATCCATACACATCGATCCATTCACCATCCATCATCTTCAATCAATGATATTTTCATATGTTAACGCAATATTACTGGTATATTGTATTATTATTATTACTATTATTATTATTATTATTATTATTATTACTATTTATTATTTATTATTATTTGTTTATCAATCAAAAAAACAATCTTTGGGAAAAAAAAAAAATAAACACACTATCATTTCTATTATTATTATAGACAATCAAATTAATAAGGTTGAAAAACTTAAACGGGAAATTTGATTTTTGTCATTATGTAATACAAACGCCTTGCAACACCGGCAAATTCGTCGTTATCAGACTGTTTTTTTAATAAAATTCAATTTGTTTTCATTCATTTTATATTTATAATATTTTGCATGATATTTATTTATACTATTTTTATAAATATCAAACTTTAAAGTTAGAACAATGGTTTCAGTGCTATTTTTGGTGTACTTTAAAACTACTTCTAACACACAATGCCAATTCCATATTAATTATAACTCTGCCTTGTTAAAAAAATTTAAAGTTTCGGAATTTCCGTACGTGTATATATATCATCAATGTTAATATTATTAATCTACGACTATAAATATAGCCTGTATTTATAGTTTAATTTCTGCTATAGCTTAATATTTTTTTACAAGTTCGTCGAAATCTTATATTTATTATTTTTATTATTATTATTATTACTATTATTATAAAATCTTTTAAATAATAATCTTGCATACTCTATTATTATTATTTATTATTTTTCTATGAGCAATAGAAACAGATTGGATGGTGTGTTCGCTTGTTTGTTTGTTTGTTTGTTTACTTGGCTTGTCTTTTCTCTTTCACAAAAAAAAAAAAAACAAATTTTGGAAATTTACAATAGATCCTATAGTTTTCGCTTCATTTGTTTCATTTTCATTATGACAAAAAATAATCGAATTTAGAAAATATATCGTTAAATTCAGACTATTTTTAATTTTTCCTAAATAATAATTAATTAATTATATTTACGCATACCGGGAAGCAAAAGATTACGCTTATGGTAATACTAAAACACTTGCAACTGTGGTGATAGTAAAAGACTTATTATGGTGATGGTAAAAAAATTTCAATTACGCCAGCAGTAAAAGATCTATAGTTATAGTGACATGCATCATCATCATCATCACATATTTTTTTCCTCCTTTACGATTTTCTATTTATGACCTTATAGATCGATTTTTAAATGTTGTTTCTCGATGAGTGAATGAATGAACGTGCGAATGAACAAAAAGACTAAAAAAACTTTTTTTTCCAAATTTGGGATTTCCTAATCGTGCAGATCCTTTTCGTATTAAAAAAATAAATTTATTATTATACTGGTTGACATTGAACACGACGGACATTTTCCCAATGTCTATACAATAGTGCTAACCCTGTACATATTTTAGTGAGTGTCAGATCTAAATTTTACAAGTGTTCGTGACTATACAGGACATTTTTTTACTATGACTAATTATTAGTAGCAGGGAATTTTTCAAATTGACAAAAAATGTGACTATACTATGTTGTGACTATATAGGAGTCTAACTGTATATATACACACACACGAAAACTTGGGATTATCATTATTACTTGGGAATATGGAGAGATCGGCGAAGGAGAGCGGGAAAACATGTGGTCATGTGCATTTGGATCATGTGATATAAATTAAGGGATAATCAGCCCTTTTGCTATTGAAGATAAAAAAAAAAAAATAATATACAAAAAGCTTTTTATAATATATATACATAATTTTAACGTTGCTTAATTAACTTATAAATTTTATGAGATAATCTGTATCTATTAATAGGCTTTCTGTACGTCAACAAACTCCTGACTACAATCTGACCACACCAAATCATAACCGCCATCCATGAAACCATCACATCTTCAAATGTTGGTTCAATATTACGATCATCCTCTCCTATAACAATTAAGGGAAGGGAGGGGGAGGGGAGGGGTAATTAAAATTATATATTTATTAATTAGAATAATTAATTTCTCCTCTCTCAGAAATCCAAAGGATCCAAAAAGATATCTAACTTATAATCAAATCAATTATTACCTTTGTCAGTGAAAATTTCCAAAATTTCTCCATTTTCCTTGTTCAATACCACAACCAAATACTCTTTTAATGGATCAACATAATGTAGCTCTATCTTTAGATTGACAAGCACTTGTATATTCTCTAAATTATTGAAATTGCTCGAATAATTGTAATAATATTCACTAATCTTATTATTAATAATATTGCTACTCGTATTATTATTTCTATTACTGCCACCACCATTGCCATTATTATTACTGTTATTATTATTATTAATAATATTATTATTTTTTTTCATATAAGAATAGAATCTTTTAGCATCACTAAGTTCTTTTTGATAAGGTCCCACATATGCAACATATAACTCATTATTTGTAGCTACATCTCCATCTTCATCTCTATGCTTATTATTAGTTGTGACGGCAAATTTAAAAACTGTACAAACTTGTTTAATATCATTTGGTAAATGAAGAATTACTGTCTTATCACAAGTTGATGTTGGTGTTGTTAGAAATGATAATAATTTATTCTGGGTTGAATATGGCTCAAGTGATTTACCCAAATATGATAGAAAACGTGCAACTGGAAAATTTTTTTATTTAATTGTTGGATGAATTTGGGAAATTTATTTATTTGAATTTTTTTTAATTTTAAAAAGAAAGAATATATAAAAACCTTTAAGACAAATATTACGATAATATGTTCGAGCATTATTTTGCAAATCGTTGTTTAAATATTGTTCCATTTTTTTTTTTTTTTGCTGTACACTACAAGTTTAATAATTAATAATTATCAGAGAGTGTTCAATAATTATTATAATAACTATGGAGTGTTTTAACAATTGTGAGAGTTTGATAAATTCTGAGAATTTGATGAGAGTTTGATATTTATGAGAGTTTGATGATACGAGTCGAAATACTGAAAATCTGAAAAAATTTTCTCTTAAAAAAAAAATCTCATTAATGATATTTTAATGTATTAATAAATAATAACGTAAGATGAAATCATATGAAATTCCTTATTTTAGAATAAACACATGGCCTGAAATCCCATAAAATTTTTTGACAGCTTTTTTTATTATATTGTTAAAAAAATTTTTTTTTTCATATTCAATTATAGTAATAAAAAAAAATTTATATACCAATAACAAAAAAAAAAAAGATCTTAAAGATTAAATTTTTCCTTAGTTTATTCATCATCGATCGACCAATCAATTATACACGCATTTATAATATATAGCATATATTTATAGGCTTTTGCCGAGTTTAATCAAAATATAGTTTAATATGTGTAACATTTATTGTCCCAGTTTCTCGAGAATAACCAAGTCTCGAAAACTTCATATGATTCGTAGTATGCGCGTGTCTTAAAAATATTTCAAAAAAATTATTATTATTTTATTATTATAAATACTAGTTAAAAACTGCTAATAATAGTTAAAATAATATTTAACAACTAACTACACTGATTATAGTAGTAAATTGTACAATAAATGTATATATCAAAAAAATAAATAAATAAAAATCTTATGCATTTATGTTTCCATCGGAACAGTTTCATCACCATTTAACGATGAATTAATATAATAATAATCACTTTTATTATCATTACTACTACTACTATTGCTATTGCTATTGCTATTGCTATTGCTATCACTATTGTTATCACTACTACTATTATTGATATTCTTACTGTTGTTATCAACCTCCTCTTGTTCTTTCTCTTTTCCTTTATCACCTGTCATCTCGTCATCATCATCATCATCATCACCATCACCATCATCGTCGTCGTCGTCGTCGTCGTCATCTTTATTAGATGTGATTATTTTTTTTTTTTTTATAGTGGTGATTTTTTCATCATCGTCAACATCTTCCTCGACTAATTTAAGTCCTAATTTAAGTGCCTCTTTCATATTATAATGTTTGGCTCGAAGTTGTGCGAATTTACGACGTTTTTCTCTAGCTAAAAACAAAAAAAAAACAAAACATATAAATTAAAAGAATTATCATCATGATGATGATACTTAATATTAACATCATAAATATTCCGTTCTTGTAAGAATAGATAGATGATTAATAATACCTTCTTCATCTTCCTCTGTATCAGAATCCCATTCACCTTTAATTGAATCTGGGAAATGCGCAGATGAGGGAGACGTGGAAAAGAGTGACCCATCAGGTGAAATACTGTTAGATGACGACCTTCTTCCCTCTCCTCCTAAACTGTTTGTTCCTCCTAATGCTAAACCTAAACCTATAAATATTTTTTGCCCCAAAAATAAATAAAATAATAATGTAAATGTTATAATAGAACTTTTTTTCCTTATTATAAAAAAAATGTCAAGTTACTTTCGAGATCTGTCATTATTTCATCGGTTTCTTGATTGTAATGAATATAAGGTGTCTTTGGTTCAGTGATTTTCATTGTAGAATCTTTTTGTCCTTCAGTCAATTGAATATTATCTTCATCCCATGTTAATCTTTTTGTACGATTATATTGTAATTATATTGTAATGATTATTAGTACCATTGACATTATTGACATTATTAACATTATTAATTCTAACTTCTCCCTAAAAAAAATAATAATAATTAAATCGTTCCTTACCTTGGTTGTTTTGATTGAAAATTAACTGATGGTTTTTTAAGTATTCCTTTTGGTTTACTACCTAATGATGCCATTTTTCCATAAAACATATAAACGTTTAAAACTAATAAATGAATAAATCACTGAAATTATTATTATTAATTATTATTATTATTATTCCAAATGACAGAATTATTTATTGTTTGAGTTATTTATTTGTTTTGAAATTAAACCCCCAAAGAGATCCCCTTTCTATACTTCTACATTATCATCATATGGGAAAAAGTAATTTAATTTCTCCTCCATTCTACCTTTAAAAATAGTGCAAGCAGTGAGATAATTTGAATTTATATATTTTACACAACATGCACAATTTTGATATCTAGGGAACACCATAAATCACATGATTTCCTTTAATTAACCCCCTCCCCCTATTACAGTGCGGATCATCTATACTGAAATATTATGTGATCCACACATTGGATTTTAAAAAACCCGCCACCAGTGTGTAAATTTCAGTGTGTAACTAATGCAGATTTCTACAAATTTAGAAATCATCTGCAGAAAATTACTAATGTGTAACGTGATACCCGCACATTCCGCACATTGAATTTTATACACTGATTATTATTTTTATATTTTTATTTCAAAATTTTATAATTTCTAATAAAATAAAAAATTAATTAACGCATATTATTATGCCAATTCAATATAAATTCATATATCACAAATCATCTCCGCCTATAAATATGCAATGCACAAATTTGAAATACATATTCTTGAGCATATACCTCTTTATATCCCCGGAATTTTTGTGGGATATAGCTCAAGCAGTAATTTTATTTATTTTTAATATCATTATTTAACAACAAGGATTGGAATTTTGTTTTTATCTACAATGATTTATTAATTCACCAACATATTTAACGTCTTTTTCTGTAGCTAATTATTGTTGTTACAGGAATTTTTTTACAGTTTCAAATTCTTTCCTTCCTTATTCTATAGAAATAACTCGTTCTTTTCGCTCATGTGCATTTCCACTTCCACTTCAACATGTTGCCGGACACTTTCTGAAATAAGAATATGTTATTGATAGTGTTAATTTTTACTTTTATATATCCTATGTCACCAAATAAAAGGTAGAATGAGGACTTGAGCAGATATAGGCAGGTTATTAGTGATGCTACTAGCCGACTAGTCGTAGTCGCGACTAGAAATTTTTCAAGTCGACTGAGTCACGACTGAGTTTCAGCTGTAAATCATTATAACCTTAATATGACTGTAGTCGTGATATTTTCAAAAATGTCAATAATTAACAGAGTTTTTTATTACAAAATTTGTAAATATACTATTTTTATTAATTTAAAAATTGAAATTTTAACATATATAATATACACAGTATACAAAGAAATAATAATTTTTTTAAAACAAATTGAATCCATTTCTTGAAGAGAGCTTGCTGATTTTGAACGTGGTACTATTTATGGTCTATGAAAAGGAAATATCAAAAATTCTTAAAATTCCTAATACTCCTAATACTCCTAATAATAATGTTTTTAAATGCATGCAACTCCATCCAACTTTTTTATTCAAGATATTGTACTAGCGATGCTAGCTGGTAGAAAAACCTTAGCCGGCTAAGAACTTAAATAAATCCCGGTTGATGAAAAAAAATTTCAGATGGCCCTAAGCTTCCCGGTATTATTATTGCTACTATCATCGTTATTATTATTATTATTATTATTATTATTATTATTATTATTATTATTATTATTATTACTATTATTGACTATTGTTGCTATAATATCTCGCCTTTAATTGTTCGAATAAGGTTTATTCGAATTATTTGTTTTATTCGTTATGAATTTAGTATTCGAATTACATTGAAAGTTTATTCGAATAAAACGAATAATAGTAATAATAATTCGAATTAATATAAGAAATTGTATTACGAAGAGAAATTCTAACTGTCTTTTATCCTGCTACGTATTATATTTGGTTTTTTATATTTTTCAGGCGGACCATCTCAATTAAATGTTTATTCCGCTGAATCCTGCACTAAAATTTCAGACGTAAAAAATGAATGTTAAGAGAAATTTTTTTTTAACCGGAAAGTAGTTTATTATTACTGTATTATCTTACTCGGATCAATTTTTTGTAAGTTTTTTACACCACGAATTCAAACATTATGGTTATTACCTCGATATGATAGCATACGTAGTTCATAGACGAGCTCATTTAGGTCATTGTGTGTAAATAGAATTTTAAAAAATTATAGAAACATAGTACACAGACAGACTCGATAAGTCAGCCCGCAGTAATCAATTGTTTAAAGTACTCAATGGTATAAATTATGCGGCTGACCTATCGAGTCTGTCTGTGTAACAGACATCCTAACCCTGTCGATCATATATAAAATTATAAGGTTTGACCAGCATAGTGGAAGTTTGTTGTTACACGAAACGTTATACAGAACTCATTGCTTCTGAAACTTCGCCAGTATATAGTTGTTACCTCTCTAAATTGGAGATCAAGTTCAGATCCAATTCAAATCCAGTTTATCACTTACTTTTTATTGCCAGAATGTTTGCTGTGTATTGTAAAGCTATGTTGCACAATATAAAAAATTAGTGTAACATTTCAAATTTCCATTATGCTGGTTTGACCCGCAAAAGTTTCGAATAATAACAATGTGTAATTAATATGCACAATCCAATTAAAAAATTTTCAGTTGAATTCTTGTAAGTTTCATAATTTTCTTATAATTCTAATTTGAATTTCTTATAATAAATAAGTTAATATCAAATATTGTTACATAATCTGAATATTCAAGATAAATTAAAGAGTCTAATACAGATTACGAATAATATTAATATTAGGATTGAATGGCATTACGAATAATTCGAATAATATTGATATATTAATATTAAGATCGAATCGAGATTGAATTGTGTTACTATCACGAATCGAGATTTGAATTGTAATACATTTATTTAATAATAGTAAATTTTTTGGGACAATATATAGTTTTCAGAGTCCTGTTTGTGTTCATATTATATTACGAAACTCGTATTTTTTTCATGAATAATAATAATAAGAGTATATTTTTGAAACAAGTAAAAAAAGGGTTATGTTATATAAACAAAATTTATAAGCTTAATGTTGGTATCGTCACAATTAACTATTGTTTGTAAATTCTTATAAATATGCAGTCTTTCTTCGTCTCAAAATTTTTTTCCAATACAAAAAACCAAAACAAAAATAAAAATAAAAAAATCAAACAAAATATCTCTTGAAGAGTAAAAAATAAAAAAAAATCAACTTTTTAAATTTAAAAACCAAACTTTACAAATCTACAAAAATGAAATCAACTCAAGCTATCGCTCAAACTATTGTCAGCTCAGCCACCATTTCAAAAGGTACCACTGAAAAACCTGAACATGCTACAAACTATTGCTCTATCATGTAAAGAAAATATCGAAGCAATTCGAAAAAACGAAAATTTCAAAAATTCAACAAAACTCAAAAATTTTCTTAATTTATTATTTATTTATTATTATTATTAACAATGTGTAATTTATAATTTTTAATCATGTATTTATTTTTATATTTTTATTTCAAAATTTTATAATTTTTAATAAAATAAAAAAATAAAATAATTATTATGCCAATTCAATATAAATTCATATATAACAAATCATCTCCGCTTATAACTGTTTATAAATATGCAATGCACAAATTTGAAATATATATTCTTGTGCATACACCTAGTTTGATTCGAAGAAATATAATAAATCATATATACAGTCATACCTCTTTATATCCCCGGAATTTTTGTGGGATATAGCTCAAGCAGTAATTTTATTTATTTTTAATATCATTATTTAACAACAAGGATTGGAATTTTGTTTTTAACCTACAGAACTATTTAAATGATTTATTAATTCACCAACATATTTAACGTCTTTTTCTGTAGCTAATTATTGTTGTTACAGGAATTTTTTTGGAGTTTCAAATACTTTCCTTTCTTATTCTATGGGAATAACTGGTTCTTTTCGCTCATGTCCACTTCCACTTTCACTTCAACATGTTCAGGTTGCCGGACACTTTCTGAAATAAGAATATGATATTGATAATGTTACTTTTTACTTTTATATGTCCTATGTCGCCCAAATAAAGGTAGAATGAGGAATTGAGCAAGTATAGGCAGGTTATTAGTAGTGCTGCTAACCAACTAGTCGTAGCCGCGACTAAATATTTTATATATATCTAGCCGCGACTAGAAATTTTTCAAGTCGACTGAGTCGCGACTGGATTTCGGCCGTAAATTATTATAGCCTTAATACTGTAATTAGATATAGTCGTGACATTTTCAAAATATCAATAATTAATAGATTTTTTATTACAAGATTTGTAAATATACTATTTTTTATTAATTTAAAAATTGACATTTTAACATGTATAATATAAAGAAAATAATGACATTAATTCTTACATGCTATAATTATGTTTCCTTATAAGTTCATTCTAAGTATCCTGGGAAACATAAGATACATGCATATAACATGTATTTAATATATTTAATTATTGTAATTTTATATAAATATACAAATGAAAAGATCAATAAAGAGGGACATATGAATAACATAGGAAATAATTATTCTCTAGGAATAATCAAATGTAATTATTGATTGTTAGAAGTAATTGACTTCTAGGATTGTATTTGCAAAATTGAATGTAAAATTCATAAAGAAAATATAAACTCTTACAATTAATAACAATGAGATTGTAATTTATTACAAATTGGTAGCAGCAGAATTTAATTTCTTACACTTGAAATGCTTCACATAATTTGGCAAACTTTTCTCTCAGAATCTTTTGAGAACAAGAAGTACATGGTTTTTTCATATTCAGTTGATCCATTATAATTGTAACTTTCCATATACAGGTAATCATATATGCATAATTTTATTATTATGACTTTGCAATATTTATTAAGTACATCCATAGTGATCACTAATTGTAAAATGGTTTAAGATTTTCAAGCAAATTTCTACACCAAAGCAATTCAAATTATGATATATAATTTTTCTATCTTGGAACAATTTCACATGTTAATGTTTACACAACTTTAATCAGGCCTTGAGTACATCACTTAAAATCATCCCCGATTAGGTGAAGAACACAATCTTCTTTGTCATGACGCACAATCGTAACTTGCTCATAATCATCTGAGTAGAGTATGTACCAGAAGTTAGGCATTAAATTCCGAACACATTTAGAGTGATGATGAAAGTCAAGAATGGCCCAATCATTCATTGGAATTACTTCATATTGACCACCCTGTTCAAATCACTTTGCATGGTCTCCCAGCCTTTTCCCCTCCTGTATCAGCTCAATCCCCCAACTGTAACTACCATCAACATCATCAGGAAATTTTCCCCGCCACAATATTATGTCCATAAATTTTAATATGTAAAGTTGTAATATTTGCATAAAAAATTATGTAATATTTACACTCAATGTAATATTTGCATAATTTTTGTATACTTATTTGCATAATATTACAGGCCCGCCATAAACTTACGTAAATAGTGTAATAGTTACGTAAATCCGCGTCAGAAAAAATTTCCTGATGTCATAGAAGTCAAGGAACCCATCTGAACCAAAGATATGCCTAACATCAGGACTAATTGTTGGATTTTCTGGTATTGCACTCTTTGCAGTACAATACCATTCCATCTGCCAAGTTTGTTCAAGCAAGTAGGAATCATACCCCTGTCCAAAGGAGTTTTTCAAGACAGATGATGATATTCGCTCAATTGTCCACACCAATAATTCATCAAATGTCTTTGTAGGTAAATTTTGCATGTTGACAGGTGCAGTAAATAGTTGGTTACTCAGGACAATCCGCATAATGGGAGCAGCAAAATACATTTTTTCATAGGAATAGTCTTCAATGATAATGCCAATCTTGAGGAATATTTCAATTGTTGGATTTCCAATACAATCAATAAATTCAAAAGTTGAGTCAGGGTCACACTTGAGTAATAATCTATGCAGAAAGGTGGCTTCCTGATCTGTTGGTTGCCAGTTATGTACCCAATAAAGAGCATGTGAACTCGATAAATGATTCAGAAATATCTTTGAAGCAAGATGCTTCAGCATATCCTCTGGTGATCCACCATTTGGAAACTTCTGATACAGGTCTGTCAAGGTTGTCCGGCATATTCCAACATATCCACAAGCAAAGTTAAAGATAACCTTCTCAACAGACTTAGCAATGCTGAAGAGCTGTCCCCTTTGTCACTTTTGGACATACATGCTTGTGACCATCCAAATTCATCTTCTATCAAATGAAGGGATGATAATCCAAGAGAATCTGGGAATGTCATTGGTGTCATAATTTTGTAAGTTGGATGATGTGTACCTAGTAAGAGCACCCGGATGTTGTGCTTGTACTGGGTTGATGAAAGTTCCTTTAAAGTGCCCCAAAAGAACCCAGCATTATCATAGATAACCTGTGCTTCATCAACAATAATCCTAGTTGGCACTATGCTGCTACTAATACTTGTCCAAGAACTATCAGTCTTTGACATCCAGAATTCATTAAAGCCCTCATAGCTGTGTGCATGTGGATTGCTTTCCAATGTTGCCAGACTAATATACACAGTATTGTAATTGTTTGTGAGGTAATGTTTGTGTAACTGCATGCCAAGTGTGGTCTTTCCTGAATGTGGTGGGCTGCATACAAGGCCAACAGGGTGACTCTCCATATAATCAACAAATATTTTGAGACGTTCAGGATCCATTACCATCAAGCTATCACGGCCATCCTCAGTTTCTTCAGGGTATGTATTTGTCATGGAAGAAAGCCTTCTACCTAATTTTGATTATTGTAAACACAATATTAAAAGAAAATAAAAAGTAAATTCAGAGAACAAAGTGAATGGATTGAATGGATAAAAAGATCATCTATTTGAAAAGTTGAATAATTTACACTTTACCTGCTGCAATAATAAAGAGAAAAAAAAGAAAAAAAGTCAAAAATATACAAATGGTAAATAAATAAATGAAATGAAGTTCATTACCTTCCCTTCCACCAACTTCCCTAGACTTCTTTTGCCACTCTCCAACCTCTCCCCTCCAAAAATCTTCTTCCTCCACCAACAACTTCTTCTCCTCTTTCAACTCATTTACCATCTCTTCCCACCTTCCCTTCTCTTCTTCATCCTCCCATTTTTTATTGTATAACTTCATCCTCAACTCGTTCAACATCACCCCTTTATATTCTCCCTTCTCCCAATCTTCCAACCTCTTTACTGCCTTGTCAAACCTTGCTTCTGCTTTGTTTAATTCATTTTTAATTTCTTCTTTTGTTGTTGTCATTTTCTTTGAAATTAAAAAATTTTTAGAAATGAATTTTTTTAGATTGTAATTGTTACAAATTAATTGTTTTCTATAAATAATTTGGACCAATGATAAATTAGTGGTCACATGACTTGAAATTTTTTTTTTACAGACAAATGAATTAAACAACAAAAGAAATTTATTTTTATTTTAATTCAACAAATAATAGAAAAATACATAAATAAATAATTTATAAAAATATAAGTTAAAGAATTGTCAGAGCACTTGCATGGGAGGAAAATACTCGGACCCAAAGCCATTTGTAAGTATTACCTATTCTTTGGGCACTCTGACAAAAATTCAACTTTCACTATTACTACTGCTATTATTACTATTATCAATAATAATATTATTAATATTTGTATCTTCATTGTTTTTATTATCTTCTTCATAATCTTCACTCTCCACTTTTTTCTTCTTTTCTTTGTTGACCCATTCCTGAATTGCTTCTATCATTTTACTTCTAGGATTGGTTTTTCGTTGATAAAAGTTTTTTATTGTGGAAGCAGCAACTCCTTTTCCATATCCTAGTAATTGGCGAATTTCAACATTAAATGAAAAATCAGGATTCAACCCAGTATTTTTGTCAAATAATTGTTTGAAATCCTTCCATAGATTTTCTATTTCTTGTGAATATTGTTTATCACTAGTAAGTTGGTTTGTTTTATTTTTAAATTGTTTCCTTCTTGGTTCTATTTTATCAATTATTTGATCAATTTTTTGATTTATAATAGAGAATTGATTTTGGTAGGTTTTATGGTGAATCAAGAAACCAAGAAGGAGTCCAATTAACAATCCACAAAAAAGTTCACTATTGAAAATAAGCATTTTTTTAAAATGTTATTATGGATGAAAATATTGTGTAGATATTTATTGGTTGACAGAAGACAAATCAAAGCTTTTTATTCAAGGGAAAGAAAAACTTATAATAGATGTGAAATTGTTATCAAATTTACTCAGAGATATAATGCTAAAGTACACCATCTTTGTGCTGAGAAAAAAAAACCTTGCACCAAAACTTTTTTGTGTCAGCAACATCAATTTGGGGATGGTACATGGTTGTAATGAAATATATTAATGGTGAAACATTACAGACTGCAAAGATTACAAAAGAGGAATACAATGATGTTTTAAAAAATATACAAGAGGCCATTGACACTTTGCACACTAATGATATTGTTTTTGGTGACTTACGTAGTTCAAACATAATGATAGAAAAGGTTGATGGAAAGTTACAAGTAATGCTTATAGACTTTGACTAGGCTGGAATACATCAAAAAGATTGTTATACACCTATGATGAATCCAGAAATTAAATGGGCAAGTGGGGCTGAAGGAAATGTTTTAATGCACAAAGATCATGATTTACACTGGCTAGAGATATTGAAAAAAAAATATGAATATTAAGTTATTAAAATTTTTTAAACTATGGTGCAAGTCACTTAGTCACTGAACTTTTTGTGCTACAATGACAATTTTGAGAAAAAAATTTACAATCAAAAATGCAATAAAATTTTTACAATCACATGTTTTCAAAGATTGTCAAATACAGATTTTATCCAAATATATTAATTATTCCATTATATTAAAAATACTTGAAACTAACAATATTATGTATAAAGAAAATAGTAAATGGATTTATCCAATTACTTCTTTTCATCAGCATCATTTATCTTCATTTTTTTCATTATCAAGCACTGCTACAGCTACTCTCTTATTTAAGTAATAAGGGATTGTAACTATGGAAATTTGAATCTTTTTTCTCAGCATTTGGACAGTTTTAGATTTTTTTTTTTTTTTTCTTCCTCACGTGAGGAAGCGAACACTCATGCAGAGGGCTTCACCCTCTTCAGAATTCCTGGGACCATGCATTTTCCACAAAGATGCTTTAAAAAAATGATTAATTATTATCATCTCTTTGTTCTATAATTGGTGTATTATTGTTACATGCTATCTAATTAATAAATATGTGTATATCTTTATTACATTGTAAAAATCAAATCACAAATACTTGCTCAACCCTTGCAATTTTTTGATCTATTTATCATTATATGTTTTTTGACCATGAAATGGTCTATTTTATTAAAAACAGCATCATTAATCATGAATGCTTCGCATCCAGTGCTAATTTTGACACTCCAAACAAATATGTATATGACACCAAAGAGTATCTAGAATGGCCCAAGAGAATGTTTCTATGTTGGTGTTACAAAAAAATATGGGACAATTGTCCTGTTTATATGTTTCAAATAGACTATTATCTTGACCAAAGTGATTGCGTTCTCTTGTAAACTTGTTTTTCCACTCATTATTATTATTATCACGTGATGAAAGATCGGCTGTACAAAATTTTGAAAATTTCAATTTTTCCAATTCGTTCATTTTTAATATAAAAAATTTGCGTGTAACACGTCATTTTTGGGGGTTAACATAGTAAACTCGTGAAACTTTGAGAACTTTAATGTGTCACTCCTCCATGGTAACATGGCATATCAACAAAATGAAATCATAGAATTGTAGAGAAAGGTCTTAGCTTTAATTCTATGATTTGTTTTTTTGGTCATACATTTCCATTTTTGGAGAGGATATAGGATCTACACAGCCAATAAAAAGTTCAGCGACTAAGTGACTTGCACTATAAATATATAAATATTTTTTGACTTGTCTATCTTTGCATGCTTTTTGAATGCACAGATTTATTTTTTTGATTAAAAAAAATTTATCCATAGTAAAATTCAATTGCTCACTCTACCCTTAAATAATTTTGCTAAATAATATATAAACCAAAATATATTGCTTTTATACATAATAGGGCATTTGCTATTAATCAATTAACTAGTTTTATAAAAAAAAAAGAGGTCACAATCAAATTAACTAACCTGGTGAGAGTTGTTCCACAACTATTAATCAGGAAACATTAGAAAAGCCCTTTTATTTTTTGAAACTTAAACTACAGATTGATAATGAATATTATTTTAGAATAAATAATTGATTTGTAAAATTCTATCCACAAAATAGATAATATAAATGAAGAAAGATGGATTCTAGATCAGCACAAAAGAATTTTAAATCATGTACAAACCTATTTTCTATATTAATATTACAAATGTATATGCATAAATAACTTTGTAATGTAGTGGTACAGTTGGTACAGTCTTGGATTCCATAAAATTGCACTGGCAATTTTTTTATCATATATTCTAAATATAATTGATTATAATTCTTTCTTCATGGATTAATGATATGTTTATTGGCATAACAAACAATTGCATCACCTGAGTAATAATAATACCAAGGCCATGCAAAAATTAAAACTTTTAATGTGTGACTTAAGGTTTCTGGTCCAAACTGTTTTCTCAAAGCCCAAACTAGTTTGGGCAATTTGGGTTTCTCAACATTTTCTATAAGCATGAACATTAAAAAACTATATGAATCAACTTGTTTTAACTTAAACAACTTTAAAATAATTTCGCCCAATTTCGGCTAATAACAAAAAGTAGTTTGGGCTTATAAAAAAATAATTTTTGCCCAAAGTATTTGGGCAATTTCGGCTACTAATAGAAGCAGTTTCGACCAGAAACCTTAAGTGTGCACGTGTGCAAACATCCACTGCTTTTTTTTTTTTCTGAATAATATATTGTAATGTGAATTTGTGAAGAATTACTTCAAAACAAATTAAACACTTTTCTACAAACAAATACTTTTAATTGTGGTAAAAATATAAGTTATTCTTTATTCCTTTAAAATAATAACATATTTATAATGATAAGAAAATACATTTATCTGAATATTACTAAACAAAAATATTTAATATATAAAATTAATTTGTTCACCATCATTAATGTTTATTTGTACATTGTATTCATAATGAAAATGTAAATTGTTACATACTATCACTATTGGTATATTTGTAGCTATTATCATTGTTTGAAATGATTTCAATATTACTAATAAATTCATTTTCATTTTCATTTTGAGTTTGTTGATTTAATTCTCTGTCTTTTCATCATCACAAACAACATCATTATTAAAAATTTTATTAGATTTCTTTTTTCTTCTATATAAGATAAGAATAGAAATAAAAGCAATAATGAAGATTGCACCAGATGTAATTGATCCAATAATTATACCAGTAGTTTGTGCATTGGTGGTTGTTGTATCTGTTGAAGTGTTAGGATCAAATGTGTCTAGCCATTTATAATTATATTTGTCACTAATATCTAACATTAAAATATTGTGATAGTCAACAATACCAGTGACAATACCTATTATTATTATTGAATATAAATATAATTAATATAAATAAATAATATATTTATGAATGAATTTCAAAGATTATTATCATAAGTTACCAAATGAAATTATCATGTAATTTTTATATAAATTTGAAGTATGACTCTCATGCAATTTATGAATTAGATGAACAGGATAATTAGTAATATTTGTTGGAATTGTCCATTGGAAAGGAGATTTTGTTACATCCAATACTGCTATTTTGTTTGGTTCAAAAGTACCACCATACACAATTATCCTTCCATCAGGTGCTAAAATAAATAAATATTATATATAAATTGAAAAAATATATTTAATTAAATAATTATAATAATAATTAATTTACTTAATATTGAAGAATATCCATATAGTAGATGAGGTACATTGCCAGTTGTTGTCTAACGTAACAAAATATTTATTAATATCTTTTTAGTTGAAATATTGTTACTGATGATTATATAACTTACAATATTAGACCATGAATTTTGA